>OZ005744.1:192253251-192352655 GCA_963930735.1 Dioctria linearis | reverse complement strand
TAACAGGATTAAACCCAAAAATAGTATCTCTAGAACTCGTGATAAGAGCCTGAAGTTGTTTTGTGTATTCTTCTCATTACGGTTAATGAATTTGGCACTAGAAGCAAAAATTTCTTACCCAAATGGGAAAAGTTTTCTGATTAAGTTTATGAGAAAATGCAACCATGTAATATATGAAGGATTTTGGTTTTACTACTAGGTAGGAGGTTTCAAAACTTTTACAAGCTTTTCTTTGAACATTGATTGATTTAGGGCGATCGTTCATTATTAAAATGGAAAATGGATTTTTTCTGTTATTAAATACTATAACTACTTATTTTTTAGACAAAACTTCAGATGTTTAGGGGAATATACTGTTTGTATTGGAAAAGTAGAAAGCAGTGCTATCGAAAGCCTGGATAATATTTATAGGCTCCGCTCACATCATTCTTGAGTAATTTCATACGCGAAAAGTTTTTATTTTTTACTTTGTTCAAAACTTCACTCTGAAAACTTGGAAAAAAAAACTTTCTGTTCCCCTGACTCTCTGGATCGCGAATTAGGAAATTGTACCCGCAATTTAGAAATTACTTCCATGTTTTTCCAATGGAGGCAAAATCTCTATGTTACATACAAATCGGTCCAAATTATAATATTCAATTTGAGGCCGACCTTAGAAGAAATGAAATTGTATTTTACTATTGGCGTCCTTGGCAATATAAAATTCTTAGTGCAATTAAGATATTCCACAACCTAACATATACGTCTTGGTCTTGAAGGTGCATGTCTCTTTGGCTAGAAGAGAGAAGCACTAGATAATTCTTTCACTAGAATTATATCCTAAAATGTTTAACTTACAAAAAAGTACTGTCGCTCATGTTGAGCGAAAATATATTTGTTTCCAATGGACAAAATTTTCATGCGCTTCCCCACTACAATAGTTAAAAATTCGATGTAAGCTTTTGTAATTTTTATTTCGTGTAGTATTTCGTAGGGATAAATATCGCATGTTGAGAAAATTATCCTTAAAATTAAACACACTACTAACTTCATCAGCTCTTGGCGAACGCGGCTTTTTTATTTTACTGGACTGGTCAATACTCCACAAAGGCAGGCAATTTCAGAAAGTCTCCTTAAAAGATTAATTTTATTGAAAATGAATTGGAGATAAAAGGATTAAATTCGAAATTTTCTGTAATTTTCTTTATTAACTGAAAATAAACTTCTTCTTTTGCTATTTCGATTCTGAAATAAAAATCCTTCGAATAAATATAGCTTATCTTTGATTTGGCATAACTTAGAATAATAAATGCAAGGAAATAGTAGTTGTACAGCAATCAAGTGGTAATTTTGAATTAATCGAGACTTACTACTGAGGAATTACAAAACAATCATGACGTAAACATTGATTAATACTATTTAAATCATTTTAAGGAAACGTAAGTAATTGCATAATCGGAAACATAACAAAGTAAAATTCATTTCATTACTTAAATCACTAATTACGATTACGGTTACCAGTATTGTAATTAAAAAATTTTAGGTACGATTTATAATTGTTATCTAGATTTTTTAATTCACATATAATCGTAATCAAATTTATACAGCTCTGCTTAAAATCTCTCCACTGGAGATACCATTTAAACACCGTTCAGAGGAATATGAAGAATGTTCGATAAAATCCTTGTGATATGACGTATTTAACTCAAATTCAATTTCTTTCCACATTTTGAGTTTGTGTAGTTTGGTTGCTTTGATTAGATTCCACAATGGATTAGTATTTCACAGCCAATTAAAATTATCATATCTCCAATTGTAAAATTAGGACTCTTTATATTACATTGGTTTATTATTGTAATTATTCATTTTGGTTATTGTATTTTTTCGTAATTTTCACTTTTTGATAACAAAAAATTTTTTTTACTGTAACAAAACTTTTTTCTTTGGTAAGACAGTTTCCTACAAAAATGTTTGTTAAAACCTGCTGAGATATTCAGTGTTGACCAGAAAATACCAAAATACTTAACAACTTGACGGCCGAAGTCACACTTATGTAACTTCAATTTTAACCCTTTGCACGCTAGCCTAAACTGCAAAAAATGAGCACAATTGTTGCCACAAAGCTTAGCAAATTTTCCCTAAAATGTAGTGAATATTACCTACATTTTTGGGAATATTCCTTACATTTTAAGGAATATTCCCTACTTTTTAGGGAAAAATACCTAAGCTTTGTAGGTGCCCATTTTTTATAGTGTACCTACCTGGCGGCAGCCTGAAGTTTCCATGGGCCGTCAAAGCAGGTCTCTATCAGCTAACTGTGAGATAAACAACGACTGTGAAACTAAAAATGCGCAAGCGCTCACTTGAGTATCGCTAGAGCTTAGCTGAGTGAGACGTTAACTTCACATAGGGAAATCTGGCGTTGGTGTTTCAAGAAAATTGTGCTACTGGGTTTTTTTTTGAAATAAATTTGTATATTATACAGGGTGTTTCCGCCGTGGATGTCCGTAGCGCAGAAGGTGATAGCACTCAATTATATAAAAAAAATGTATGGCAATGGTCATATCAAACGTTCCAGAGTTACAGGGTTATTGAGAAATTATCCTAGCTCTTCGCAAAATGCCATGTGTCTTAAAAAGATAATTTGTTCTTTTAGTGAAATATCAGTTACGGGCAAATAATTTCATAATGGCTACAGTTAAGACATTATGTGTAATATGTCAAGTTAAAGACGAGAGTCCACAGTTATTTTAAAAAAAGCCACGTTAATCAGCTTTTTGTAAAAAAAACAATGAGGTCAAATTATACAAAATGCAAATCTAAAAATTTAATTTTAGACCTCTATAACTCCTTAGTTGAGGGAAGGACTTGGGCGGTTGGGTCATTGGAAAGGCCGTGAGGTTCTTAACGGTGACCATACTTTTTAAGATATAACGGGTTTTTTTGTGAAAAAGTAGTTTTTTTAATCACCCTGTACCTCCCTTTGCAATACAATGTTTTTTTCTGTCGAGGTGAGTACTATCACCTGCTGACTTATAGACCTCATTACGAAGCAATGCTGATAAATCATCTAAAACTCATTCAACTTAAAAACGATTGAAAACGTACTCGATGAAACATCACACTGAGGAGATCTATCTTAATTTCTCACGTTAATTATAGAAAGCCTTTTTTTTCTTTTTTCAAGTGAGTAAGTTCTGTGCAATTTTAAAGACAAATTTTTGCGCAGGTTGTCATTTTACCAAGATAGGTAATGACTGACCCATGAATATTTCTAAAACAACAAGCAAATATGTATAGCATAGCACAGCGTAAGAGTGCGGTCAATTCATTTTGTCTGTCAAAATTTACAAGGGGTTTCTATATATACGGCTCCAGTGTCCAGTTCTTATCAACTCTGTATCAACTTAAAAATATAATTACATAACATTACATACAATTAGCAATTAAAGTCTTTAATAAAACGCTAGAGTCTTTAGAAATACACTCTCATTTTAAAATTCCCGTAGTCCGCCCGCACCACTACCACTACCACCAGAACTACTACTAAAAGTTACGCGCCTAAATAAATATAATTTTCTAGAAACGTTTCTGATACCAAAAATTACAAATTTACAGTCCCAAACTGCTGAAGAGCTGAAGACAAGATACCTCAAATTATATGTTGACAATAAAAGTTTATAGGTAAAATGGCAAGGAGTCGGCGACAAAATAAAGGATTCTGGTAAATTTCCGGGTCACACAATAAAAGAAGATGTCTGTGGTGTTTTACGACTTTGCACAGTGGTACTAAATGAAAATTTTAATCAATTTTATAGCCCTATATCCGCAAGAATACTCGTAATTTGAAAATCTATATAAGTAGAAGGTTTCACGGTTGGTTTTGAAATTATCGGGTGTATTGTTGCTTTTTTGTTTTAGGTACACACAATTCTGAGACATTTGCAGGAAAATTGCATTTGACACCAAAATGATGCGGGGGTGTGCTTAGGTATATGGTTGCTTATATTCTATAATAAACTGAGCTGGAAAGGCAGGTGGAGTAGAGTTTGAACACAATAACCACACTTACCACTCCCTACCAACTTCCCTATAAATTCCAAAATTGCTAAACAACAGACAAGAACACAGCTTGCCATTGCGTAACAAGCTGTTAATAATTTTTTCGACATCGCGTAACCTAAAGTTAATAATTATTCGAACAATTAAAGTGTAAAATGAACCAGACACAAACATGAAATCTAGGCCAAAATTAAAGCCTGTACGTAAATATTTTCAAATATCCCGGGATATCGGTTCGTATGTCTATAAAGTTAGCCCAGCCTTTTTTGAAATTTTCAAAAATAAAGCTTGTGGTGAATTGTGCTCGAATGGTGCTGTGTTGTGCCGTAAAGAACAAACAATTTTTTCACAAATTAAACATTTTATGATGAAAATAAAATTTTCGAAAAAAGTTAGCCCAGCCATTTTTGAAATTTTGAAAAATAAAAGGTATGCTGGATTTTGCTCGACTCGTGCTGCATTGTCGCGCAAAGAAAAATCAAAAAATGCAAAAATTAAATTTTTCATGACAAAATTAAATTTTTTTAAAAAAAGTTAGCGCAGCCATTTTCCAAATTTTGAAAAATGAAAGGGTGGACTGGATTGTGATCGACTTGTGCTGCATTGTGCCGCAAAGAAAAATCAAAAAATTCAAAAATTAAATTTTTTATGACGAAAATAAAGTTTTTTAAAAAAAGTTAGCGGAGCCATTTTTGAAATTTTGAAAAAAGAAGGCTGTGCTTGGTTTTGCTAGACTTGTGCTGCATTGGGCCGCAAAGAAAAATCAAAAAATTCAAAAATTAAATTTTTTATGATGAAAATAAAAATTTTTTGAAAAATTTAGCACAGCCATTTTCGAAATTTTGAAAAATGAAAGGGTGTGCTGTATTGTGCTCGACTTGTGCAGCATTATGCCTCAAAGAAAAATTAAAAAATTCAAAAATTAAATTTTTTATGACGAAAATAAAATTTTTAAAAAAATTTAGTGCAGCCATTTTCGAAATTTTGAAAAAAGAAGGGTGTGCTTGATTTTGCTAGACTTGTGCTGTATTGGGCCGCAAAGAAAAATCAAAAAATTCAAAAATTAAATTTTTTATGATGAAAATAAAATTTTTTTGAAAAATTTAGCACAGCCATTTTCGAAATTTTGAAAAATGAAAGGGTGTGCTGTATTGTGCTCGTCTTGTGCAGCATTGTGCCTCAAAGAAAAATTAAAAAAATTAAAAATTAAATTTTTTATGATGAAAATAAAATTTTTAAAAAAATTTAGTGCAGCCATTTTCGAAATTTTGAAAAATGAACAGCACAATTCGGGCACAATTCAACACAAGCTTTATTTTTGAAAATTTCAAAAAAGGCTGGAATAACTTTATAGACATCGATTCGGTTTATAATTTCGCCATAATTCGTTTTATTTCATGAAGAACTTTTGACTTGACTTAACTAAGCGATATATAGGCGTTCAAAAACTTACCACGGTGAGATTGAAACTTAAGCATTTAAGCATGAGGTGCACGCAAACTCACGGCTGAAAAAGGCCATTAATCAAAATCCAATGACTGTACTAAATTCGGTTGAGGGATCGATAGTGAAGGTCAAGTGATCAATTCGTCAGAGTAATGAAGAAGACACTGCATATCGTGTGAGTGAAATTCGTGTCAATGACTGGCAAGGTAAACGCACCATCAGGGAAAAACATTTCAGGCTTCACATATCGGGTGGCGAGTAATAACTTCTAAATTTCATTTAGTTAATTCTTTGATCTTGCATTTTTTTTAATTGTTTTTTTTTTAAATTTATTTAGTTAGTTTCTAGTTAATTCTTATTAGTTTCTTATGAAGTGTGAAGGGAAATAAGGACTCACTAAATCAATATTCTTAAGAAAATTTTATTTTGAATAGAGAGCATGTAGCACTGCCAGATGTCACATTTTCTCTCCTCTTACTGTTTTGTACTGAAGTGAAATGAAAGGGCAAAAACATAATTTCCATTCCACGAAAGGATAAAATATTAGTGGTAACTCATTAAATTAAAATAAATAGAATAGGATGTCCACAGATAATTCTCAGAACCAAATAAATTGCACTGCGTCTTCATTAGAATATTCGTGTAGGTGACATGAACAAAATAAATTACTTTTAGTTCTGTAAATTCATCACCTTGGGAGATTGTGTAAATGACGTCTGCATTATTTTCTGAAACTCATTCCTCCTTTAGGTATATACATATTCATACGTTACCTGACAGGAAGTCAGACAGATGGATGCTTGCACATCCCCACAATTTCATTTAGGAATTTTAAGTAGAACATAAGACTGAGAATTGATGCATTACTCGACTATGGTAAAATGAAATATTAAGAGTTATGCAAAGGTAAATATTATGCTACCAACAATAGTTGTGGGATTTCTAGGTCGTTGGGAAATTTAGTGTTCATAACTATAATGACAGCTTACTTATTTGTATATATTTGGGAGGAAAATATGGGTACAGGTGTATGTAGATCTAACCATGTATATTGAAGTGAAAGGAAGGGCGAATATCAAGGTAATAGTCTTCCTGGCTAGACACTTTCTTGAATTTGAAAATAGTACTAAAGCTTAGTATGGTAAAATCTGCCTCGGCTATGAATTCTTTTGCGAATCTTTTAATTTCTTCAGACGCAATCGAAAGCGAACTAGCACACCTCGTCTGTAATATATTGGATTGGATTGACTGCCAATACAGACGCTTTAGTTAAGTGACCCAACGGATAGAACTACAAAAGAATTGTGTGGAAACCTGGCCCAAATCAATAAAAAACTATACTCTGGGAATTAACAAGTCAACCGTGAGAACCCTCGTGTCAATTCTTACTGGATACTCATTTCCATTGGCGTACCTTAAGCTTTAGCCACCTAAGGTGAATCTCAATTTACCGCCTTTTTAAGTTTATGAATATTAAGAGTGGCTGTTTAAGTAGTGAACGTAGACAAATAAATTAAGAAATGTATTTCTTTTATTTAAGCAGTATACACGCTGGCAATAAGAACAATGGCCCTAAAGAAAGTATTAATAGCTGACGTTTCTAGACATTTGTGCTTAGTGTAAAAACGAGTTTTTTATAGTTGTAAAAGTTATTAAGAATTACTTCTAAACGACAACCAAAAATATAGGAGGTTGTATTGAGTATTACGTCTACTTTCGATATTCCAATAATTGTCTTGAAACAAGCGGTCTTTAAAGGTAGAACAGTTAGATTGGTATTCTGATGGTATTATGACCAATAGCATAAATCTGTCATGTAGTAGTATTCTACAACTTATCAAAATCTAATCCACCCATCCTTTTTAAAAGTCACTTAAGTCCCTCATAAAAAAGAGAGAAATATTGGAGAACCACTTTTGTTCCTTGACAATTGCTGCAATTGAATTTATCCAACATTTCCTTAGCTACCACCTTTACATGTAAATTGGAGAGTTATTTTAATGACAATTTTATTTTCAAATGTAAAAAGTAATTTGAAAGCTCAGACTTTGATAATCTGAGATGGTTAGCATGACTTTCACCGAGAACGTAATTATCGTATTTAGTTTAAGTTGCAGGTTTTACATTATAATTTTCGATTTAATAATAATAATGATTAGTTAGCATGTGTATGCATGTGTCAGTGTATATTGGATGAAATAAAGTAAATCAATTGTCAATTAAGCCACATAATAAAAGGGAATAAATAACAGAGATCGATACAATCGGTTTAGCAATTTATTTAGATAGAAGAATGAAAAAAGCAAATTGTTTAAGTTCGCTCAGAGAAGTTACATCCTTTTCATAAGCAAGCATTCTTACCCCTTCAAAATGGGTTTTTTTAAATGGTATTCAAATGGGCATATACAACTTCAAAACAAGCGACATCTATTGGTGCGAATAGTCAGCAATTTCAGGTTCGAAGAATCGATAATTCTAGAATGGAATCTTCGTAAACAATTTCTAAAGTATAAATACAGCGCTTGTTACCGGCGAGGAGTCTGAGTGTTATCTCAGACAGTGAAGTGAACGTAGTAAAATTTTTGGATTCCGATAATGTATTTGTAAATTTGTAAAAGTAAAAGCTCAAAACTCTGTTTATTAGCCCTGAACCCTATTTTTGTCACTCAAAGAGCCACATTTCGTCACAAGTCAGGATTTTCTGGTTAGTTTGTGGTTATTCTATTAAGCATGAGATAACAGGTTCAAATCCCGCTGGTATGGATTGGACAAGATGAGCTAATGAATTGATGCCATCTTAAATAGAAAATATTGGTACCATTTGCCAAAATATGTCTTTTGAAAGTTCCCAGCACATACCTAGCGTTATTTTAAACTCAATATACATTTAATCATTTACCTCTATCGTGACCGTCATCAGTAAACTAGTTGAACAGAATATTTTTGTGATATATTATAAATACCGAGCTTAAGTTTGAAATATAATATAGCTACCGATATTGTAAAAGAATGGTTCATTATGATAAAAGTCATCATCCAAAAAGTAAGAGAAATAATATTCGATTTGGAATATACATTTTTGAGGGTGAAGTTCCAAAAAAAAAATATGTTCAAATTGCATTTGAAGGACGGATCCATTTCTGTTTTTTTTTTCTGCAAAATAAACTGTTCGAACAAATATCCGTTTTTTAGGTAAGATGGGTGCTGCCAAAGACATCTAGCCTTCTTCCCTTAGACCTCCAGCGAATCCATTGTACCCCTTAACTTCATGCGATAGCCTTTTTTGAAATTTCTCAAGGAAATTTCCGTAAGGACTCCCAGGATATATCTGAGCCTTTCGCCTTTGCAGCGGCACAAGATTTTGTATTCATCAGAGCGGGGCACTTGCAAAGTATATGTTAGACGGATTCAATTTATTTTGAACCTTACAGCTCCTGCAGAATTAGCTTGCAGCTATTCCCAGTCTACTAGCATTGTTTCCAATGGTCCAATGACTGTATTGACTCATAATAGATTCCTGATCACAGTTCTAAAGAAGTTCTTCTGTCCTCTACCTGTCATGTGCTGATCATAATTACCTCGCAATACGGCAGGCTTCTCTGTTGACCTTTTGATAGGCGGCCCTGATGACCTCTTCTTTAGGGCTCCGATCGAGATGCTCACACAAGCTAGTGCTGGGTAGGTCAGATCACACATTTGTCTAACTCGAGGAATTATAATTTAACATTTATGTATTATACACATTAATCTCTTTTTATTTCAGGTAGAAATATATGCCATAGTTATAAATCGAAATATCCAACAAAGAAGTCGAAAATGCTCTAAACTCATACTCTTCTGAACCAAGAAGTAATTCTTGAAAATCTCTCAGATACCAACAAATTCACATAAAAAATAAGTCTTATTTTAAATAGCACCCCACTTTTGGATGGAGCAGTTATATGATGTAAACAAAATAAGTAAAAGAAACAAGGCCATGGAGACTTGTTCTGGAAGTCGAGACTACTTAGGTATGTTTAGAAGAGATACGCTTTTATAAAATCCGAAAAGAATCTTAAAATTATTCACAGATTAGACATGCCATTCCTTAAACTTTTCGCCTATTCTCGAATCATTAATAATTTGCAATTGCCTTGTTTTTGAAACCTTGAACACGGAAATGGTATTAGGAAAATGTGATTGATTTTCGTGATTTTTCTTTAAATTATATTGATGAAAAGCACTTCTCAAAAGATTATCCTCCTAATATCATTCATTTTTTCCAGAAAAAGGTCCTACATTCGTTTTGATTAATAAAATAATCAAAATAGGAGAAAAAATGACAAGAAACCTCTGCAAGTAATGTCATCACACACATTAAACTCACAGCATATCTTAAAAATCTCAGAAAATATCGATGTTAAGAGGAAAAAATGTTTTTTATGGCATCCTTCCGCAAAAAAACAAATATTGTAAACCAAACTTCGATGTGGAATTTCCATGCGATTCTGGAAACCCATATCCTAATGGAAGCATATTTTAGCAGTATTCAATGACTGTAAAGGATGCTTTTTTCTCCCGCATTAGTGACTTATTTGGGTAGGGTACAATGAAAGGACAATAAGTTGTTTTGCCTCACTGAAATGGATGTCGGATTGTATTTTGGATTTTCCACAGCTGAATTCACAACCGGAAATTCAGTTGTGATATTTTTCATTTAACCAAATTGAAGGGATTTTTTCTGCATGATCAAAAACAATATTGAATTTCAAAGGAAGGAAAATTAATTGAGGCTTGCTATTATCCCTGTCCACTAAGGAAGTCCAAGCCTCTATGATGTTGAAGTAATCTAAGTATGTATGTAAAATGATAAAGTCACTAATGACAGTGCAGAATACAGCTGCTGGGAGTAATTTAAAAGAAGGCGGCCGGCGGCTCGTCTTACTGAGGGTTTTCACTCCCTTCACTGTGGCACATCGGAGGGAAGAACGATACGCTGATGTACTCTTATAAAGAACGCGAACTTCTCGATGAGCCTTCTTGAGATTGATTAGGTTTATCCAAATAGATCTCCATAACAGAGGAGCGGTGATAGTCATCCTATAGCAACTATACCCAATAAATACTGTCGAAGTAGCACCGCATGAATGCTGTTCTATTACATATCTCCTGATGAAGTCGTACAATTCAGATCTTATAAAGCCGACGGGCGGCCAAAGTAAGCTAAAAACATTTTCATTGCAAAGATAAGCTGACACTTAGTACCTATCATACAAATTAGAAACGAGGACGAGACTACAATCATTTTAGAGAAGTAACAAAAAAGAGGATGAAATACTTCGTGAGTTTATATTTCTTTAGATTTCAATTAACCAGCAGCGCCGCCTAATACGGAAAACGTACTGAGACAACCGCAACAACCATTTGACTTTAGGATCTATAGATTGCAATGTCGAAGGTAGATTGTTCGACGTATATTGTATAAAACATAATCATAGAGGGGTCCAAGGCCATACCCTATGGATATAATAATTATTTAGCTTTTTCTATTCATAAGTTACTACATTCGCCGAGGTCTCATTCTACTACAGCCATATCATGTTTAACTGGTTTTTACATTTTTTTTTGTATCATTACACTATAGCTGAACGAATATATTGCAGCGCCAAGCCTGATCACATCCCGCCCATAAAATTCAATTCAAACTAGATTACTTTTCATCTAACCGCTTAAAGCTCTGCGTGTCATACCACACTACCAAACAGGCGGAAACAGGCGCGTATCCAGACCTGGAGCCTAGGGGGGATCACAACTAAATGTTCGAGGAGGAGAAAAAAGTCAGAAGAAGTCGCTTTTAAGTTTTTTTTTAAATCATATTTACGTTGTATCACAAAATCCAATATATCCAAATTATCCACATCAATGTAGATCTCAAGGCGGGCATTAAGGACTCATAACCGGATACGCCTTCTCGTGCAGAGATTGTAGAAATAAATGCTGACACCAGCGATTCTGTCACGGGTAAAGTAATTGACTGAGAGTGAGCTTGGACCTTGAGTCATATTTAGAGGAATAGGATATATCAAGTTTATCCTTCTCCTACAAATTAAAAGTTAACGTGAAGTTAAATTAAACAACACTACTTGGGGAAAGCGAATGGATTTTTTATTTATAGTTTTGCCGTAAAAATTCTGTATAAAAATTTGAAAGAAAAATTTCCAAGTAAATTTCCAACAACAAAATGCATGATAGCCAAAGCTCATAAATAGCTTTCGCGAACAAGACCAGCCAAGATACCTTAATCAATATAACTCATTAGAACCAATAGTACATGAAAAATCTAAGGAAAAAATGTCAAATCTTTCTAAGAAAACTGAATGCTTGTGCCTTTGTCCGAAAGAATGAACCACCAGAATTGATCCACCAATTCGTTTGAACTGTTGTCGGTGAATGTTTATGCATTAAAACTCTTAAGAACAATTTGAAAGTATATTTCTAAGAAAACTTTAATGCTTCCCTACGAACGCAAAACATTTGAATAACTTAGGCCAGTGTCGCTATGAAAAATTAACGGGTGGCTATGCTAGACTCATGGAACTACGGTTCTACTGGAAGAACCCTAATTTAAAATTTGTTAAGGAAAGTTTTTGATTCTGTTGCGAGCTCTTCACTAAGTTGTCCTGTTATCGATTTTATGTCGGAAAATCAGATAGGTTAAAAAAAAAGTTTATTTTCGCTGACCAATTTATTAGAAACAATAACACTTTCAAATCTCGAAATTGTGTTCTTTTTCATCTATAGGAGTAATCGGTGCAACAAAAATATAAAAGCATCATAATAACCGAGCTGCTAAGCATTGCGTACCTTTTTCTAAACAATCTAATAGTAAAATAAATATATAGTATGTATTCCAAAATTACTTACCATCCTTTGATAGGTGTGATAAATTAATTTTTGGACACTACACTACACTAAGAAAATCGTACACGTTTCAACGACGATGAGCTATGAGCGAATGACTATTATACCCACTCCAGACTCCACTATTACTATTTAAAAGAAGAAAAACAAACCCCGAACCCAGCGGTAATTGTCGCCGCAGATTGAAAAAGTGCGTTACAGAACCAGCATTATTCGCAGGCGACAACTATACACATTGTATCCGTACAATACGAGCATCGTCCTGTTAAACTTTTAAAACTCACTCTACAATCCAGCACCACATTCAATTCATCGCGAAAGTGAGGTGGGGCTTTGGGGGAGGCCATGACCTCCGTGATCCCCCCCCCCCCCCTTGTATACGCGCCTGGGCGGAAACATGGTCAAATCTACATGACAACACTATCGTCTAAAATGTGTGATCGTATATGGGCAACTTGCTAGTTTGTTGGCAATCTAGTTTCACATTTTATCGTAAACATGATTCAGTTTTAGTAGTTATATCTCTAAGCTATTAAATGATCTGACCACCTGATTTAGCTTTTCACACTCATTCATTTTTGTAAATAGAATCTTCTTGTTATATCGAAAGCAGATAGTCACATTACATTCTAGTTCCTTGTCGAATACGTTATTCTTGTTATGTGCAGTTCCCCAACACTCGATACTGGGTCCTTTACTGTTTCCTATCAACAATCTCCTCAATTCATGATGCTAGTCCGCTTCTACGCTGACGATGTTTTTCGACGACTTTCTTACTTTCTTCGAGGCTCTGGCTTGACCTAGGTGTCCAAATAAAAAAAAAAAAAAAAAAAAAATAGGCCATCAGTGTACGAACTAATATGTGACCAATCATAATGCTGACAATATAGTACCACATTTTTTGCCAGTGTCAAGAAACCATTAAATCTTTTATTCATACTATAATATCGGCAGCTAATGAAGCGCGTATGTAATTTTTCCAGTACGCTCGCCAATTCACAACTCGCTAAAGTCAACATTTATATCGAGAAGCATAAATTATCCAATTGTCGCGTAATGGGCACTTAATATTATCGAAATTGTGTTATTTGCTATCGAAATGCCAAATATTTCTAAATAAATATATTCTCAGCATTTCTTTTATACGATAAAGACATCCAAGTCGTATGCTATAGAACATTTTGTCATCGGCATGAATGTTGTTGAGCTATACATTTCCCTTTTCTCTAGACAACCATATTTTTCCCGAAAGCAGGCATAAACACTTTTACCGAGCCAACAAATAGCAGCAATTTTAGTGATAAGTGAGCAAATAAATTTTACATAAGAAAAGGAAGGAGGTACAGATAGATACCCTTTACCTTGCAGAAATTGTGTTGATAAATTTTCTGGGGATGAAATTTGATATGTCGTAAAATTTAGGACGGAAAAGGTATTCATACAAGAACGTTACTACAGAAGTCGAAGCTCAAGTGAACTGAGGTGCATTATCTTCCGGCCGTGTATCTTAATGAATCGTAAACGGAATAAGTAGAATAATAGAGACTCGGTTTCATTTTTATTTAGGATGAAATTACGGAGAATTATAGCTTTGATAAAAAAATATTCGTTCAAAAAATGCTAAAAAAAATTGAACTATAAAATTGGAGACATTTTAAAAATACTCCTTTTTGATTACATACAAAAATTCACCAGAAACAAATTAGTAAACTGTGCTCAAGTTTACGCATAAATAAATGCTGTAAGCTTGCTAAATTACCGCAGAATTCATATTTTAGCAAGCGCATAATAAGCCAAATTAGCTTGCTCGGAATAAAGAATAATGAGAAAGTGATGGTGGATTGGACGTATACTTGTTTTGTAGGACCCATCCTGGCCTATGCAACAATGGTTTGCTGGATCCGCTTGTCTATCTACATAGATAAACAAAAGCTCTTCCTGCTAGTGCAACACCAACTACAGCAATAGAGACAACCCTTCCAGTTACGTCCCCTTAATGGCAATTGTAAATTAATAGTTGCAAATGATGCTCGGAGATTTAAACGGTCAGGCTTCTGGGTTACCGCAGACCATGATCACGGCAGGATATTGAAAACCAATTCCAAAGTCTTTATACGGTAAACCGCAGGTTACACCGTCCTGTGGCTTAATTACAAAAAAAAAGCAGAATTAGCTTACCAGCGTTACTGTGGAATCTTTCAATCAGAAGCTCTAGTTATAAGCTGAAGCTGATCGAGACAACTCATAACTTACCACGTATCCAATGTCAGAGTTTATATTGAATGTCAAGCCGGAAACAAAGTTCAGAATTTAAATAAGATAACCCCAAGTTCAATGTTATCAGAAAAATATCTGCAGTATGTACGTAGATGCCTCCCACAGAATTATTACCTGTGTTAGTACCTCGTCAAATCAGAAGCTTTAGTAAGGACAAACTATATTGTGTTGCGTATAATCTCATTGCTGCCATCACAGGCACTGCCACTTTATATCTAAGCATAAGTGCGTTCGGTGGTTAATGGTAATGGTCTTGCGGTTTCAAATTGAGATATTCATATTACAATTACGTCATATTGCAATAACAAAATTTTAGAGACACACTTGTCGTTTACGATACTGAGAATTAATTAGAGAACTGACATTTGATTTGTCATTTAATTTGTCATTTGACTTAAGAAAGAAAATAGAAACGAAATAGACATTTCAACTTGATAAGTGTCAGAAAAAGTTGCAGCCAACATTGCAATATAAAATTCGATTCTAAAAGGTTCGTGTATTAAATGATTATGGTTTATAATTAGGGTCTAATTGCAATAAACTCTCTATACTGCGATTTTTTTCGCAGTTTCAATATAGAGTTCTTGAATGTACACCGAGTGTATACAGAGTTGTTTCTCAGTATATAGAGACAAACTTGCGGTTTAGTGCAAACTGCAATATTGAAATCGCAAGTCTGTTTCCTGTATAGCACGCTGACTAATACTATAACTAATGAACTGAATATCTGCATATGTATATCCCCAACAATTGGCGTCACAGCGTACCACTCATATGTTTCAGTGTGAATGAACGTAAGTGGCAAGTTGGTGCAGCTAGATAACAAGCAGATAGGCCACAGGGGGCCAACGTGAACGTAATATCAGTCACCGTCGGACTAGAGATTCTTAGGCGTAATAGTGACGCATTTACCAAAAATAAATTAATTAAAGAAAAAGCTAGAATTGGTCTAAGACCAATTCTTGTGATACCCCAGATAAATGCCTTGCCTGTATGTAACTTCATATCGTAATCACTCTGTACAAGTTTGTTGGTTGAAGTGATTTTTCAAGTAAATTTGTAGATCGATTCATAAGATTTTATATTCTGAAGAACTTTTCAGTACAATAAAACTTCTGCGACCCATCATTTTCACAGTAGAAATAAAAACCAAAACATTATATTGCAAGACTAAGCGGGTTGCCCGATTTTGCCCATTTTTGCAGCTATATTTATACTATATTTATGAAAACTCTGTGTATATAATGTCAGGGTCTACCTCTAGGCGTCCTAAGAGAGGGTCCAAATATATAGTGGAAAACAAAATTTTTGTATGGCAACCCTACGAAGGAGTTACCAATTTGGCCCATTTTCGAAAGTAAATGAACAATGCTTTTAAAAAAGTCGTTTGAAAAATTTGACCTTTCTAAGAGGAATCGTTCTCGAATTATCGTGAGACGGACAGACGGACAGACGGACAGACAAACAGACGGAAAACGGATAGACGGACTGTTTAATTAGAAAACGTTTAATCAACAAATCTTATTCAAAGGAATTTGATTTGGATTGGACATGAATTAAATGAGAAGACGTGCGGATTTTCATATATAATAATTTTTTTATTTTTTTATTTTACTTCAATTTTACACAAGTTTTACTTCAATATGTTCCTTACTTTAAAGCCTTTCAGTAAAATTGAATGAAATAAATATATAACTCTTATGAACTATTTGCACTCAAATTATTTCACCACTTTGAACTAGCAGGCATGTTCATTCGACATGTCAATTATCGAATGATTTCTCCTGCAACATTTAACTTTCTAAAAAAATAATAATAAAAGAAACAATTAAAATTATAAAACAATACCAATTACTCGATGAAGTTAATAACTATGTTGAAATAATAAAATGAAGCTAATGAAACGATACTTGAAAAAAATGAAAAACAAGCAAAAAAAAATAATGAAATAATAATTGAAAAATAAACTGTAGAGGGAACAAAACTGAAGATGCTGCCAAAAACCGAATGAACTCGCTGACTTATTAATGATGAAAAGAAGAAAGATTCGTTCCGCGTTCGCCTTTTTAAGCTCTCGTCCAGCCAACTTTTGCAAGGACTGCCAACCCACGTCAATCTCCACATGATTCGGGGACATGTAAAAGGAAAGCGTATAAATAAGTCTTGAAAATAAAAGTGAATGGTTAAATTATAGTTCTTGAAATAATTTGTGTACATAACTGGACGCTAATACCCTTTTTTTTTGTAAATTTTATTTCGGATTTATTGTCGTTTTTAATATGAAACAATAAATAAAGTATTTTAATCTCTTCCTACTGTGGTGAGTATAAAAATGTCAATTCTGCAGGAAAACACGCACGGCAGTACTCTTTATTGTAGTACTAGAATTTTTCGTCATGAATTTTCGTGCGACTTGATAATTTCATCTCTTTCACCCTTTTCGTTGTCTTTTTCTTACCAATTGGGTAAATAGAAAATGTTAAAATTATTAAATAATTTAAAAACCATTAAATTTTGAGTGAAATTACTAGCAAAATTGACTTCTACGTGAAATTTTACATTTTCCGAACGCTCTATTCTTGAACTGTCATTAAAGTTCAAGACGTCAGATTTTTTCCAAGTTTCGCGTTTGTCAATTTTGTTTTCTTGAATTTAACGCATATCTCATCTGAAATTGGATATATTTTCGTTTATAAAATGGTTTACTTTCTGTTTCATTATTTAATTATTTCAATTGTGATTTAAAGTGGAAAATATTGTAAAGACTTCACGTTGGTAGTGAGGTTAGCTTTGTTTATTTTTCAAAATTCATATATTAAGTTTTTTCTTTTTATTAAATAATTCATGATTAAATTATGTTTCCTTTTAGATCTTTCTAGTGAAGGGGTCAATTTGCTAAGCTTTGCGAATATACAATTTGGATTTTACTTCAGGATGGTCAAGGATAATTCGTTGGTTTTAGGGAAGTATATATTCAATTCAAAGTTCGTAAATACTTTTGATATTCTTTTCTTTTCTTTTAGGTTTATTCACAGGATTAGGAAGAAAAATGTGGACCTGATGATATGGAATGCTTGGAAGAAGAATGTGTATAGCTGTCTTTAATCCTCCAGGGAGACTTACTTTTTAACAAAGTAATTAATTATTCTTTGCTACCGCTGTTAGGTGAGTTGTTGATGAACACGGACAGACGTTCAATACATTTAGCTCTACCATCATTATTTCTATTCGTTACAAACGGAATGACCTAGGGTATAATGAAAGATATAGGGGGCAACAACCAAACAGAAGCAACTCGAACGATCGTGACATTCCCCTTACTTTAAATACGTCAATCGGCCGGGGATTTCCCTTGGCACCATTTTGTGTTATCTTTCTTCTCGGGACTGAACATCTTACCTTTGATCTTGGGATCGGTGCGTTGCCCATGTTGTGTATGTGAGTGAATTTGATGCTCTTATTCCTGTGATAGCCCGCAGTAGTTTAAAAAAAATTTCTATTTGAGGGCACCTGGCTAAAGACGAACCCTCGAATAATTATATATTTATACTTAAAGAACAGTCCTAACGTACGCTAAAGATAAATTACAGTGATCAGTGACGATCCCAGTAAGGAATGGAAATTAATTATTAAATAATAGGCTTCAAATAGGTGTGGAATCAGTTAAAATTATTTTACTATGGAAACTCCGTATAATTTAATTAATGAAGTATTCGTTCGTTTTAACAACAGTGCAGAGCATGGACCTTCCTGTTTAGGCTCATATTTCATTTTTTCACTTATTACAACCCCATAAAAGGGAAAAAAAAAGAAGTCCAATGTACAAATTTGGAGAAGATGAAAATGGACCGCGTTTAGTCCCAGTAATTAACCGAAAGGAATTTAAAGATTTTATAAAGGGTTTTCCAATAAGAGGTGATATTTTGATATTCAAAGAAAAATTCCAGTTTTTGAGATAAATGATCGGATTTTTATTTCATTATAAAGAGGAAGGTATGCCCTCAATAATGGAAAATGACCACCACAACCACGCCTACAGGATCATATCCTTTCGATGAAATTTT
The DNA here is from genome assembly GCA_963930735.1 of Dioctria linearis. Taxonomy (NCBI): domain Eukaryota; kingdom Metazoa; phylum Arthropoda; class Insecta; order Diptera; family Asilidae; genus Dioctria; species Dioctria linearis. The sequence continues at coordinate 192,333,927 of OZ005744.1, read as the reverse complement.
CCATAACCAAATCGCAAAGTGGCTGCCCTATGTCCTCGATAGCCTCACGAATTCCATCTTTGAGGTCTTGAATCGACGCTGGGCTCTTGGCGTAGACCTTCTCTTTCACGTGGCCCCAAAGGAAGAAGTCGCAAGGTGTTAAGTCACAAGATCTCGGTGGCCAATTGTGATCACCTCTTCGAGAGATAACACGGTCCGGAAACTTTTCCCGTAAAATATCAATGGTTTCGTTGCTTGTATGGCACGTAGCGCCGTCTTGTTGAAAGTAAACGTTGTCCAGATCAATTCCATCCATTTCCGGCTATAAAAAATCATTAATCATCTGTCGATACCGCAATCCATTCACCGTAACTGTTGCTCCAGCCTCATTTTCGAAAAAAAAGTAAGTTCCAATGACCCCGCGGGACCATAAACCGCACCAAACAGTCACACGTTGAGGATAGAGAGGCTTTTCAACAATAACTCTTGGGTTTTCCGAGCCCCAGATGCGACAATTTTGCTTGTTGACGAAGCCATTGAGGTGGAAATGGGCCTCATCACTCAAGATGAGTTTTCGATGGAATTCCGGATCATTTTCATGCATTTCAAGGACCCAATCAGCAAAGACTCGACGTTGTTGATGATCGGCCGGCTTGAGTTCTTGTGTTAACTGGACTTTATAAGCCTTAAGACCCAAATCTTTATGCAAAATACGGTGTAATGACGTTTGTGGAATGCCTAATTCCAAAGAACGACGAGGAATGGACAAACCTGGGTTTTCTTCAACACTTTCGGCTACAGAAGCAATATTCTCGGCTGTTCTTGAGCGACGTGCACGGGTTTTATTCTTAACATCACTAACTTGTCCCGACAGCTCGAATTTTTGTACCGATTTCTGTATTGTGGTCCGACAAGGTGGTTCACGACGACCCAAAAATGTTCGAGTTTTACGAACCGTCTCTGCCACATTTTCACCATTTTTATAGTGAATTTTAATAATTTCAGTGCTTTGTTTAATCGTGTATCGTTCCATTTTTATTAATGGCTTAGTTTCTACTTGTCAAATGTCAAAAAATGACAGCTACAAAGCTGACATCTATCGACATAGCGGGCTAATGAAAATAACACCTCTTATTGGACAACCCTTTATGTTAAACGAATACCTCGTGCCGCTACACTATTGGAGCACTACGCTAAAGCCGCATTGTTTTGACTAGAGGAAAGCCAATTTAGTTACAGTATCATTTTTTGTAAAAATCTTAAAACAACATTTCATCTGAAGTTGCATACAAAAAGCGGAAGGTATCGGCTTAAAAACACGGACGAGTCCATTGCTTTTTTCCCATGTATTTAATAATTTGGAATCGTAAAAATAAATATCCCTAAAGAAAACGAATTCTTCTACTTCATCCACGACCGAATTTTCGAATTCCATATGGGGCAAGATATGTATAAATAAATTAGAATTATTTTAATTTTATATCAATACCGAGTTTTTGAATAGAGTTACTTAACAGAACTTTAGCTGAAATGAATTCAACCAAAATATTTAATTTTACTTTTAATTTAAAACTGCCTCACGGCACCGCAACAAAATAAAATCAAGAATAATCAAAGCCTCTTTTTTTTTTTTTAATAAACCGCGGGCAATGTCAACATTTAAGATATAAAAATAAAAACAATTTTGACATTTTTGTTAATTTATTTATGTTACAAATAAATGTTCCTCATGCTGTCAAGTGGTTATCAGGATTTCGTATTTAATTAAAACCGGAGATGAAAGGATCTACAAATTGTACTCTGGTAATTGTTTCCATCAGTCTGTTCTAGAAACTGTACCATACTCTGTGAAGCTGGGGATATGTTTTTTCGTTTGTGAAAAAAGTATCTGGACTTTTGTAAAACTCTTTCCCTCGTTTCATTTCATTTCATGCATTTAATTGAGTTGAAGTTGATTTTCTTTTTGTATAGTGACAGTTTAAAAGACTTTTTCCTAATTGATGTAAGAGCAGCTTTATATTAGATTTGGTATAAAAGCATAGGAAAAGTAGTTCAAATTTAATTGAAGGCTTGATTCTCCGGATAATGCCCACTTTAAATTTCATAAGATATTAATCGACAAAAAAATAGAGTTTTGAAATTTTTATGTGTATCAAATAACTGAGTGAACTGGTGGTGAATCAGATTGCAGCAGGCTCATTCCATAACAAATCGATCAAAAATCATATAAATTGTGACATGACCATTAGCAATTTTTATGAAATTTTGCATACTTGGACGGTTTGTAAACGTTAGCAGCAGTTTGTATTGTCAGAAAATGGCTTAGCAACCTGGAAACAAAATCTGACCAGCTCAAATAAATCGGTAAGCTCCTTTTAATTCTGCTTGCACAGCATGTATTAACAGGCGATCATCCCAACTATATGCAAATCTCAACAGCGTTATACGGTTGGTGAAATTTTTAGTAGCTGTCAATGATTCCCCGTTATATGGGCCAAACTCTGGAACAATTTCCATCATATTTCGCAAACTATGCGACGGAAACTACGTCGACGATAATATTGGATTCACTTATTAAGAGATATTCAATTGTATAGTTGTTTGCGTCATACAATTTGGTGGTATAAAATTAAGATTAGTTGCAGTTATGAGGAGTATCTTCACATCCTATCGACGCACCGGAATGCGCAACACCAAAACTAGGCTCCACTTCAATGCACTCATTATCAACAGGAAGCTGTAAAGATAAAGATGAACAGGTCACAGATATTCATTACTCGATATCATGCGAATCCGTTATTATGTCAATTTGAATCACCGGTGGTTTATTCGTTCGAAAAAAAAACAGTTTTCGTTCCCATAAACTCTTTTAATGCTTTTTCCTTATGTACATTCCCCTCCTGCGTCAGTTTTCCGAATCTATCGTCGACATCTCTATTTTTTTTAACATCATCGGCGCCAATCACAGAAGCCCAACGTAAAGCCAACTCAGGCTTAATTTTACTTTATCCAATTTTTTTTATCTCATGGTATACAGTTATATCCCAGTTCTGATTTGTCAGGATGTAACTAATAAAACATGTGGATTAATAACTCAAGGCATGTCTTTCGCTTTTTAAAAAAATAAAAACTTCTTAATATCTATTTTTTTTACGCCATTCCCATTTTCGACACTCTCGTAGAACCCAGTTTTCGTTATCACAGCGAGCTGAAATTTGGACAACAGGTTCATGTCGCGCGACACTTGAATCTATCAAAATTTGAACCGGAAATTTCCATCAAAAACCCGGAAAAACCCGAAAAAGCATTTGAAAATTTGGTACAAATTTGATTAGTGATAAATCCCTTTCAGGAAAAATGCAGAGTTTTCCGATTTTTACGAAAAAATTTTCAGGAATTTTCCGACTTTTCCGGAAAATTTTCCGGTAAAAAACTTTTCTAAATTATGCAGGATCAAGTTCCCTATCAACTGGTATAATTACTTTCTCTCCGACAATGGTGAAAACTTGCAGAAAAAATCGAGGAAAATTCATGTAAAACGCTGTTCCGGCGTTTTTCAGATCAAGGAAGCGTTTGAGCGTTTTGCAACCTAAGACAAAGTTGTAGAGCGAAATGAGTGGCATAAAGTTACTTTTGTGGAAAACACCGTGGAAAACCCGGAAAAGCGGGAAATTATCGGACAAATTTTCATCGATATGATTAGTGGTAAATCTGTTTCAGGAAAAATGCAGAATTTTCCAATTTTTCTGGAAAATTTTCCGAAAATTTCCGGAATTTTCCGACTATTTCGGAAAATTTTCCGACAAAAAAGTTTTATAAGCTATGCAGGATCAAGTTTCCTATCAACTGGCATCAATACTTTCTCTTCAACAATCATGAAAACTTGCATGAAAAATTTTTCTAAAAAATTCATAGTAATAGGAAAAATCTGTGGAAAACATGGAAAATCGGTAAAATTCATGTTATGTGGGTTCAAGTTGGAATACAGCTAAAAAGCGCTATTTAAAATATAATTTGAATTTCAGAAAACCGTTGCAGTACTTCAACGATTTGATACTCGAAAAATTTTTGTTTTCGGATCGGCACCAAAAATGACTTAAAAATTGTTTTAAAGTATCTCCATGGTAATAACAATTTAGTTAACGTATAAAACGCAAAAAAAAAATAAAATAAGTAAAAAAGGAGTTTTCAAACAAAACTGAGGCCAAGCCGCATGAAAAAGTAGAAAATAATCTTTTCTTCACACACAGAGGTGGACTCAGATTTTATTCGCTGACAATCACCGATATATTTCAGTATGATCAATCAGTGGTAATACGTGATTTGATTCATGAAGAGAAAGAATATTCAAGAGAAATGTCCCAATCAAAAATCTGAGTACACCTCTGTGTGTGAAGAAAAGTCTATTTTCTACTTTTTCATGCGGCTTGGCCTCAGTTTTGTTTGAAAACTCGTTTTTTACTTATTTTATTCTAAATCTTCTTCTTCGTTTTCTTACATGTTGACACTAATTTCATTTTTATTTTAATATATGTCAACACTGCCCCCGCTACATTGCTCATAAAGTGATATTGTGCTAAATAAAATCCCTTCTTGTACTTATTGATATCCAAAATACACGCATTTTTTATTTCGACAAGAGTGCCTTATTCTTTCGGTCGATAAATATGTATATTCAAAAGATAATCTAAAAAAGCTTAGACTAGCAAAATTCGCACTATTTAACCATCCTGCAGCCCTATCAAAACACAATATATAAGCATCGAGTGTGGTAAAGGCTTTTCTTAATTTAATGGACATTGACAAAATCTAAGAAGCTCATATTACCTTAACCAAATTTCATTTCATTTAAATCAGTCATAGGTATATCAGATAATAGCATTTTGAATAAGAGAATATTGCGTTTTTTTGTTGGTAAAAATCAAATTTAAAAAATAATCCTTTACATTTTCCAACGAATTTTTATATCAACTAAACATTAATTTTTGTTTTTCATTTCTTTTTACACAAACCAAATTTTGTACACAATAGACGCAATCTGTTTATGCAAAATGGAAGCTGGAATATTCACGAACTGGAAATATTCCCTCATGGCATATGGTGTGCTGCATAATGTAGCCAAGTTCCTTTGAAGAGATTTCATTGATGTTTCTAGCACGGTTTCCTCTCTTGTGTTGTAGATAAAGAAGACAGATTTCCAGATGACATGAAATCCTTTGAGAAGCATTGTTTATGAATAGGTACTTGCTTTTGTACAGAACGATTTGCATCTATAACTTTCATTTGTGTATGTAAGTATATTTATTTATTGTGATTTAACTAACATATGTAACTACTTCCTACTAACATTTTACTTGATGAGAGATGTTAGAAAAGTCGAATCATTAGTTAATATTAGTTACACATTTCTAAACACTTCTTTCTAAACTCCTCATCTACTCCACCAGAAGCGGATATACCCAAGTATATAGCAAAAGTGTGTGTTTAGGCCACACCAATATCCTTCGATGATTCCTTGGTCCATCCCCAGATTATGTTCCTAAAAGGATAAAAAACCGAACACAAAGAATCCAATTCTTGAAGTAATTGAAAACAAAAAGAACTTATCTGAGGCTAGGGAACTTCCTCCCTTTAATCCAACGCAGTCTTAAACTTCCTCCAATTATAAAAAATGTTCTGAAAAAGACAAAGATATAATTATTTGCAATAAAATCAATAAATATTGCAAACTTACCATTTTAGCTACCTATTGCTGGATGATCACAAATTGATATGTCAAAATGTCAACACATTACATCAGATGTTCTCACCTTCGCCGCAGTCAGAGTTCAGTGCAACTGTAATGGTCCATTATGACGTCACTGGGGACGAGACCGTCAAAGTTTAACAAACCTTGAGAACGAGCGTTGCCAAGGCAACCCATCATGAAGCCAAAACGTAGCGGATTGCGGCGGCTATAAGAAGGTGACGAGCTGCAGCAGAATCAACCATTCCCAATTCAGAATTTGATCTGAACACATCAGAATTTACTCTAATTTTCCTAATTATCCAAACCAAATTTTTCTTCCATCTAAGTAGGAATTTATTCCTACTGCAGAAATTTACTTCTGCATTAATTTCGTCCCACACGTGAGTTGGAATTTACTCCTACTGCAGAAATTTAATTCTGCATTAATTTTATCCTACGTCTAAGCAGGAATCTACTCCTACTGCAGAAATTTACTTCTGCTTTATTCAATAGTTTATTTAGGCAGGAATTTGTTCGTGCTGCAGAAACATACTTCTGCCAATTCAGTTATTTCTATTATTACTGCCGTGCTTAGACGTGCAGCAAAAAAAACTTCTAATTTTATTACTTCATTAAATTAACTGTGGATTTTCTTCTCTTTCTTTCAGAAGTAAAACGAGAACAAATCTCTGTGGCAGTATTTTCTTGAATCGTTCAATTTATTTTGAATTGTTAGCTTAAGATAGCATAAGTGTTGAATTTGTAGAGATATAGTAGTAAGCTAGGTTAGTTGTAAGCATTGAATTTTTATGTGATAATAGATCTAAGCAATATATGAAATTAAAGAATTTTATATTTGAACCGGCACCCGCATTTAGCTTGAGCACAGATCTCATAGTGAGCCCATTCATTTGTCATAGTCATAACAAGTAATGTAGGTAGTCAAGTAAATAATCCCCTACAACTACTTACTGATTTGAGTACCTAAATTTTCTGAAATTTAAAAGATGATGTGTAGTCAACTTTTATAGGCTATGTTGCATATAATACCAATTTTACCTATATCCTAGATTATTTTAAGATCTAAAGAGCTAATGAACTAAGAATTAAATGAGTATTCCAATCCGATACACAACTACTAACATGTTGGAACTGAAGTGTTTTATCATGTCATACATATAATTCGGTCGTCATTCCATTCGGTCCTCATACCGCACAACAGAAAAAGTGCAGATAAAAAGAAATTTACCAAAATTAATAGAAACATCATTTATCTTCTCCAAGTTGGACGGATCTTTTCCGGTACATTTAATTCTACGGCGATTCGATCGGTAAGCGACCATAATCAGTGAGGTTAAAATCACTACAGATTACAGGACAGATTTTCTATTTTCAAGTAGTTGACCATAGAACAAATCTATAGTGGGATCACTTTTACTAGTATATAAGCGGTATGATCAAAACTTCAAATGAAGAAAATAAAAAATTCTTGTTTATTAGAAAAATTTAATAGTCTTCTGTTTTAGTAAGAAATACCAGTCGGATCACCGATCACGTTCACATTCCCCGATGGATCGTTGCCACGTAGCAAACTATCCATCTAATTAGAAGTATATAACTAATTGATCTCAATGAGTTCAAGAGCAGTTTCCGATCTTGCCTATTCCAAAACATACAAAATCTTGACAGTTGATATCCTCTGTTCACAGACAACCCAGTTAAAGAAAATTTCTTTGTGTCTGCCAGACATGTTAGTTTAGCTCTTACATTCAGAGGCAATCTTCAAATGGTTAATCAAATTCTTGCTGATCTCTGATTTTATGGACCACACTGATCACCAGCTATTCTCTCACCTGTCCAGCTCTGCTAGAAATCTCCGTTTAAAAAACCGTAGTCGCTTTACCAAAAGCATAAAAATATTTAGCTTATTCAATCAAGGACCAACTAGAGACCAATATTAGAAGCTTTGGTGCCATCTGTATAGAAGATAATTAATTATTTCTTTCATTATTTCAGCAGGATGCTTGCACTGTTCTTCTATTCAGTATTTTATCTTCTATGAACATTATGCGATAATAATGTTGTGCAAGCATAGACATTCTTAGAAAGGCCAATATGTGTTCTTTAAAATAAAGGTTTGAACGTCACAATCCATTAATTACAATAGAACTTATAACGAAATTACTCTGAAAAGGTATGCAAAATCTCGAAAATCGATATTATCAATTTACTCGAAAACCAAGCGGAGTTCGATATAAAAGTATCTAGACTTTTTTGACCCAAATGACCTCTACTTTCATCCCCTTCAAGGATTAAAGACATTTACGGAACACCCTGTATAGTGCCAATAATCACTGCTATGGCTAATTGTTAAAACGGAAGGTTGGAGTTTTGGGTATAGCGCTTATAGCCTATAGATAGTGCCTATAATCACTGCTATGCTGACAGCCTGAACAGTCAAGGCTAATTATGGATACGGAAGATTTGTTTATCCCCTAGGGATATAGCCTCCAATACGATCGATACCGTGTTTTTGAAAAGGTCGATGGTAACCTCAAGCAAGGACGTCAAAGAATGATCCTGTGAGTGGTCAAGCAGTAGTCCTGATTTGACCATCTTGGAGGTTCAGTTACCTAGATGCTAGGCTCTACTGAAGATACGAAAAAAATATTGAATGTTTAGTTATGACATTAGATTGTATAAAAATCTTATTCGGATTTTGTTATACGATTTAATTTAATTAATTTGAAGGCGAGAACAATTAAGGCAGATATACATCCAAGCAAGTTTGAGGCCTGACCTCTCTCAGGCTCCTCACAACTCGCTTCAAGGCTTGCCTCAGAGAATTGAAAACAAAATGACACCACCGGGCTCGGTGCTGTCACTGACATGTATATACATGGACTGCTTGTTGAACCAAAAATGCATGAAAGCAACTGGTACCACTTTCAGATTCCCTTCTCTTTCCGTGAGAGCACACTTTTCCAATGAACTGTAACGATTAGGAACGAGAAACTGCTTGTAAAAATCTTTGTAAAAAATACTTTCTTCGACTAATAATTAAAATTTAACGATGCAAATAGGTCCAAATACTTTTCTTGTAAATTCGGTAAATAATTTAAATATAGCACCAATTTACGACAGTTGGTAGCACTGACAATGAGAGCATGAGTGTTCACTTTGCAACGAGCAAATTCAGACTATCTTATGAACTAACATCATTTAGAATCTTACGTTTTATGTCAACTGACTAATATAACACAAAAAAATACGTAAAAAATAAGTTTTCAAACAAAACTGAGGCCAAGCCGCATGAAAAAGTAGAAAATAAACTTTTCTTCATACACGGAGGTGGACTCAGATTTTTTGATTGGGACATTTCTCTTGAATATTCTTTCTCTTCATGAATCAAATCACTTATTACCTCTGATTGATCATACTGAAATATATCGGTGGTTGTCAGCGAATAAAATCTGAGTCCACCTCTGTGTGTGAAGAAAAGTTTATTTTCTGCCTTTTTGACGTTAACTAAATTGTTATTACGTGCTGCATGGAGATATTTTAAAACAATTTTTAAGTCATGTTTGGTGCCGATCCGAAAACAAAAATTTCTCGAGTATCAAATCGTTGAAGTACTGCAGTACTACAGTTTTCTGAAATTAAATTCAAATTATGTTTTTAAGAGCGCTTTTTAGCTTTATTCCAACTTGATCCCATATAACATGAATTTTCCCGATTGTCTTTCACTTCAGTTTTCTATCTAAGATTAAGCCAAGATATTTTACCTATGTAGACAGTTACAAAAATAGTTTTACTTTTTACCTTGGAAAACACGAGACCATTCATTCGTTTTATCCTTGTAAATAGCACTACTGTCTTTTTCAAAGCATTATCTTCTCACCAGTTCTGAGTATTGCCACGGACTCTTAAAACTTGTGCATATTGTCACTAACGTAACTTGTACTAAAAGTACAATAATATCAACTGCATATGCCTGCATTCGATCTATTCAGCTCACTCAAAAATGAACATACTATCAAAGACAAGACAATTAAGGTGAAAATACCAACCTTAGTTTTTTATAGGTAAAGATTACATTTTCAATGACCTCCCTCTACATGCACCAAACACACCCAAAATAAATGTCGCGATTTCGAATATTACATGATGAAGACTGACAGGACTAACCACTTTGATAAGAATCCTGGTAACTACTGAGCGGCTTCTTTAGCAGCACAACCACTTCACCTTTATTTTCAACTAGATGCTTAAACATGTAAAAATGTAATAATTGACGGAGCAATGTTCATTGCATAGCTCGTGTGTCACTGCATCATCGGCGCAATGGTCATTCGTTTCGGCATTGCACCAATTACGCCCCCGCAAGCTCATTCGTTTGCAATTATGCATTGCTTGTCATTCCTTTTGCCGATAAGTGTGCTTTCTGTGGTGAGAAACTAAAAGTTATTGGAAAAAACAGTTGATTTTCCAGCCATCACTGTCAAATGTCATTTGTGAAATTTGCTGATACATTTTTGAAGGTAAATTTTGAATATTTTCGAAAACCAATTATTGAAAAAACATTCTCACATTATATATTTAATAAAAGGCTCAAATCAATTTTTCACAAATTACTTCATAATTCACAGTTTTTAATTTACAAAATTGAGAACTGTCATCTGTCAAATAGAATTACAGTGAAGATATCGTGTGCTTGCCTTAACAAGCAATAATCATTCGATGAATTACGTATTGGATCAATGATCATTCTACCCCGTCGTGTGCCTAGGGTATTAGATAGCTAGATAAATTATGCTAATACGTGTGTCTAGAGAAGCGATTCTTAACCGCTCAGTTTAAGAGTTTACTCGCTGTACCACGACATACTTCACTACACACTAGAAAGTTTGTCTTTCAATGTGCGCATCGTAATCTGAATTATTTTTTTTATCCAAAATAGTTTAGGAATATGTATCCTAATTTTCAGTACGACAGCAAGGTGGAGCGATAGTATTCAACCGTAAGTATAATGGTTCTTCATCTACTCACAGTGGAATAGACATAGCTCCAGATGGGACTCTCTTCAAAGGTGTAGTCGTAGAAACATTGTATGATGATGGTTTTTGAAGGCTTACATCTCTTGCAATTGTAGTTTTATTGCTGTATTGATTTTCGTAGTTGTATGTTATATCGTCGATGGATGATACCTGAAAGTAACAGCCAAGCTATCCCTGTGACAGCAGGCGTAATGCATAAAAGCTAATATGCAAGTGTGAGTTATTGAAGCGTGTTGTAAACTGGTCCTTAGTTGAGCCAATGGCAACTAGAGAGTTACAGTGGAACCGCTTAGAGCAAACTGATTTAGTACCAGTAGCACTGTTGGAAAGTAGTCGAAGAGCGAACGAGACGATCTTGTTCATTCGACCTTGACACGACTTAGAAGTCCGTCGAATTCGTAACGGAGGTGTGCCAATTGCATGGAGGTTGACAACACCTTCTCCTCACCGGTACTTTCAGTGTTGGCTGATCTTCCTCTTGAAGTATATTTTTGAGTACTTAGCTATTCTGAAAATTAATATTATTTATAGAATTCGGGAGCAATCAAATTCGTAGTCATCCGAGGGAACAATATTTAGAACGATATTCCGATTTTATTTGTTTATTTATTTTTAGTTTATTTTATTGTCTTCCAGTTTGTTTTCTTTCCTTCATATAATTTTATTAGTTTTAAAGTAAAAACGTTAAAGTTTTGTTGAGATGACGTACTGGTCTTTTGGTAAAAAATCCAAAACTAACAAAACAACAACTGTCTATTTTTTACATCAATTTTTTGTTTAAAAAAGTCTACCTAGATAAAGATCCCTTAGGACATCAGCAAGGTATCTCAAGGTATTTTAAATCGTATTTATTCACAGCGTATACAGCGGCATTTGCAATCGGTCGAATGTGCAGTTCGGAATGAAGCGTCGCCACAATAGTATCAGTCAGCTCGCTGCAGCAGCTGGAAACCGCTCAAGTAGACATCACCTCAACAGACTTGTACAGATCGGTTGAAGGCAGATCACACAGCCATCAACGGTCAAACCGATCTTGACAGCGGTTTTAGAAAATGCTCCAACAAAAGGCTGAAAACCGAAATGTACACAAGACCTAAATGTGACACACTTATATGGTTTGCGCAAATTTTAAAAATGAACATCAACAGGATCTATAATGTCGTAGAGATAGCTATCCATGTCGAAGGGATGTACTGTAGACGGCAATGACCCAACACTGCTTATTATAGCAACTGATGATAATTAAATACCTTTTGTATCCTAATTTATTTTTTCTCATTTATTTGTTATTATCCGGAGGTATAATTTTGCGGGTAAATTAATTTATGATGTGCGAATCAAACATTTGCATGACGTTTTAAATTTTGGAAATAATCCATCAGCAGTTAGGTTAATAATAAGTAAAATATTATTCTTTTTGAATTTTACTAAAATCAACAGTCCTAAGTTAATTGTAAACAAATACTCTATACCGCCATATTTTATCGCTCTATTGATATGGCTCTAGATAATTAATTAAAAGATAACAAGTTCATAAAGGTAATTTTGCATACCAATTATCTCGCATACTTTTCATCGGGTATAGATATGGAGGCTTCAAATGGGACGGGACTGTAAATTATTTACATTTTGATATTTCAATAATGTTTGACTACATTTAGGTTAAATTTATAATTTGCATATTTATAATAAATATATGATGATGATATAAATTTTGTTCTACCATTTAATTTCCGGTGAAATAAATACGCTTTGTTTATAATTGAAAAGGTAAAATTTGCCTTTGTCCATTGGAAATTATTGATTTACTCATAGATTAAAATTTTGTTGATTATAAAGAGGAAGATGAGAGGTAATACACCTCTGAGGGCAATAGGATGATCTAATACGTTAATACTTCTAATTTCCTTAAAATAAGCGCGTTTCTTTTGAGCAGCTTGAGAAGCCTTAGTGGACTGTCTACCACGATAGTAAAGCCTGGCGTGCATTATTGATGGTTAGTACTCTTCGCCTAGTTATTGCAGAGTATTTGGTGCCACATCAGCTGTATCATATAAATGAAATAGACCGGAAGGAATAATTGTTCTTTGCTTCGGATCTTATGCCCATATATTTTAATTTTGACTATCAGAACCAGCTTAACACAAGCTCGCTGCATGGACACGTTTAATAATAAACGGTCAACAATACATGCGTTTCATCACTTACTCGGTGTTAGTATTAGTATGTTACACTAAACATAAACCAAACATCACATGAAATTACATGCACAGAACATTAAACATCGAGTCAAGCTCTATCCGAATCCATGTCTATGCCACCGAGCTTTGCTACTTTGTATAACAGTTTAGACATTTGGTTAGCTTGATCATTGAGTCAAGGTTCGAATTGACTATTTTAAATAGACAAGATATTTTGAGGTTGCTATGGAGATCAAGCAAGCTAAGCAAACGAATTCGGACAGGTTAGCTTCGTCTTGAGCTTGATTGCATTTATTTTGACATTATGGCGGACGCGGAAAAAGTGAAGTGTAAATATTGTGCATGCTTTTTACAGTTGTAGTAATTATTATAATATGATTATCTATTTTAGGGACAAAAGAACTTGTACCTAAATTAATAAATGCACGAGGGAGGATTGTAGTCACCTATTTAAAGGATAATCATTCAACAATCAGGCGGCATGGAAGTACGAGTGCTGGATAATGATTTGGTTCATACGTCACAATTCTTCTGTGCAAAATAAACAGTTATATATGTACCAATTATAGATAATTGTAACACATTTTTTTTTCAAATTAAATTTAATTTTAAATCATTAATAATAATATTATAATTAATTGCATTTACTAATTATGACAAACTGTAGGAACTGGCTCTAAACGTCAAATATCAAGCTAAGCACACGAATTCGGACAAGTTAGCTTCGCCTTCGTCTAACTATTATAATAGCTGAGCTTGTTGTATTACGTCACAAGCTGTACTAACAAGACGAAGACGACGAAGATTCGGATCCGCCCTATATAGATGTTTTTTTTAAAACAAGCTTAGAAACGTCAAGAACAAACTGCTCAGCCGTATTATTAACAGTAATACACATGCGATTAACAGGTTCATACTTGCTAAAGTGAGACCTTGAGGAGCTAACATGCAACAAAGGTAGCCTTCTTAAATTGTGCCTACTCTCACGGAAAGAGATTTTGTTAAGTGGAAATGGAGAATCTATATTCCCGTTTAAGAGTTGATGCAAAAACGTTATATCGGCAGCCATTCGACGTTTCTCTAGCGAGTGCATATTTAAAAGCTTCAAGCGATCCTCATAGGGTGGAAGAATTAATGAATTATTCTAGGTTAGGTGCCTGAGAGCAAATCGTAAGAAGTTCCGCTGAACAGACTCGATATGGTCGATGTGTATACCGTAAAATGGAGACCAGACCTGGCTAGCGTATTCGAGAAGGGGTCTCACAAAGCAAGTATACAAATGCAATGTAATGGTGGGATTCGAGGACTCTCGAGACCAATGTTTTATAAAGCCCAGCATAAAACTACTCTTTGATACCATGAAGTTTATATGGGAGACGAAATTCAATCTTTGGTCACATTTGACACCCAAGTCACAGACAGAACTAACACGGAGAATCGAGGAATTCGAGAATTCATAATCATAAGTGATTGGCTTCTGATTCCTGTGGAAAGTCATAACCTCACATTTACACCAGTCATAAACTTTGTGGAGGTCACCCTGTACATGTTCACAATCTTTAAAAGATTTAATCTGAGCGAAAAGTTTGATATCGTCAGCATAAATCAAGACTTTCTAGTGCTTCACAACAAATACAATGTCGTCAATATATAGAATAAAGAGCAACGTGCCCAGGTGACCCCCTTGAGGTACGCCGGACGATGCTTGCAAGACTCTAGAGATGGAATAGCGGAAATAGATTTGGTATGTTCTGTTATCTAAATATGGCTCCATCCATTTTAGGAAAGTTAGCGAAAACCCATACTTTTCCATTTTAAACAATATCACGGAGCGAGATAACTTGTCGAAAGCTTTACTAAAGTGAGTATAAATACAATCTGTCTGGAAGCCTTTTGCAAACCCGATATTAGTATTCGAGATGAATTCTAATAAGTTGGTGTTTGTAGACCTGCCCGAAATAAACACATGTTGGTTTGAAGAAAGCAAATTCTTACAGGAAAAGGATAGCTGAGAGTAAATGATTGATTCAAATAATTTGGGAATGCAAGATAATTTCGCTATAGGCCTATAGCTAGAAATATCATTTTTACTACCTGTTTTGTATAAAATCACAAACTGGAGTATATATGCATAACTCATACAACTGGGTGGACTTTGTCTAACAAACGCGTGTTAATACTCAATCTTATGAAAATTTGGGTTATTCACACCTTGGAACACCGGCGTAATGTTCGCTGTTTTGCTTTACCTTTTATCCGTTCATAGCAAGTGTGAAATCTTTAGGCGCAAAGCCGAGTTTGTAAGTTTATCCAGGAAATAATGTTACGATTCTTTTTGATCTAAACTGTACGAATGTAGAAACGTTCATCATCTGCTGTTTTCCTTTTCTCAGATAACCCAGTAATTTTTTAAACAAAACGTGACCGTTTTATAGCCTAGATAATGAAATCATAGGTAATGGAAAGTTTGTCAAGCCGGCATAGAATTAAGGCTGGTAGAGTAAAACGGATTAGACACCAACTGGAGGACGCGTTTACTCAGAGGATCTGCTGGAATTTTGCAACCGGGCTTCTTAGAAAAAGTAAATTTAAGTTCGAAAATAGGAGCAATAGGGTAACTCCTCCGTAGGGTTGCCATACAAAAGTCTCGTTCTTCACTATATATTTGGGCACTGTCTGAGAACGGGTGGACGTAGAGTGCTGAAATTTCGTGCGTGGTGTTTTCATAGCAATAAAAAATACAATTTCAAAGGTGAACTAAATCAAGCAACTAATTCTTGGTGTTGCCATATTAAAATTTAGGTTCAGTTCAAGACTGAGGGTGGGGTGTTAATGGAATCGAGGTAAGACTTTAGCGGATATACGTATATTTTAATTCGGATATATTTCCGTGTCCCAACTGTTTATGAGTTCATCAAGTGAATAACGTGTCAAATCGTGGCTTTGCTTGTTACCTAACTTCTTCGTTAGATAATGAAATGTCATAGGCTTTGCAGTTTTGGTTTTCTTAGGAAATTTATCAACTGAATGAATCTCGCGAACTAGAAACATGTAGATGCGCACTACTTCTTTTAATGCTGAAACTTAGTTTACATTTAACACGCGGGTTTTGTGCTAAAAACTCCTAGACTAAGAAATATGTCCATCATGCGTACACGAAAGATATGAAAAGTTTTACAGACCAAATGAAAAAGGTGTTATGTTCCCATAGAAGAGATATCGTTTAACTAATGGGGATGTAAATGCGTAGAAAGGTAGCAAAAAGACCGGGTAACTACTATCAGAAATCACGATATGCTCATTGCTCTATACACAAGGGTACCAAGACATTATCGGATGAAATACCACGTAGAAAATAGTCGAATATGAAGTATTATATTGAAAAATTTCCGAAGTTTCCGGGGAGCCGATATTGTCAGTAATCACATCCTGGTCATAAGTGTATTACGTCCGAGGGTCGCAGCTGTAAAATAAATGCACCGGAAGTTCACTACAACGTCGAAACAAGCACTGACTATTCCAGAAAATGTAAGTATAGGTCAACAAAGAATAGTTTTCGAAAAAATGGAGACATGGTGAATGAAACACGCTTCCGGACATCGATAAGGGGGCCCATAATTTAACAACTGCTATTTCTTAGAGTTAATAATCCTTTAAGCTGGACATTTTTGTCTTTCGTCTTGATCAGGGAGTTCTCATTAGTGTGGTTATCTCTGATTGCCTACTACAGAAGTTCGGTGATGGAGAACAGAAGCAAGTATGAATTATATAGTAGCAAGATTTCTCATTGCAATTTTCAAATTAGGTGATTATTCCCCTTGTTGCCGAATGGCACGTATTAATCCTAGCACAGTCAAAACAACAAGTATTTACATTTAATTTGGTCATTAGCAACACAGAAAATCACCTGATCTGCGAATTTGAGGTAAGCCATTCATTAAACTTTCACAAAACCTTTTATTTACCTAATAAACATCTTTTCTATTGACAAAGATGTGGAAAGAAATATTCTGGAAATTTCATTGCTATACTCCAATAACTATCCATTGGTGATATTTTGTACAATAGGAAAAGAAATCGCTACCAAAGTCGTGGACGTTGAGAGAGGTATCAGTGAACTGCAGATAGATTCAGGACGATCAGTTATTTCTAACAAGATGAAGTTTTCACTTATTGTACTTACTGCCATCTCATTTGATGCCTCTTCAACCTCTCAGCCAATAGACGATGTCCAACAATCCACTGAAGTAGACTCATCACCAACTGATGAAGCATTTTTACTCTCCGAAGAACCGTTCTAGAAACAAGATATGCGTAAAACCACTTCAACAATCAAATTCGCACAGAGAGGTGACCATACAAAACTATGTACTAGCATTCACCTAGAGTCCCGTCTATTTTTTTACTTGTTTAGTCTTCTAATTGCGAACAATTTATTCCCATCTTATCTCATCAGAGTCCCTCTTAACCTTGTAAGACTGCGCTTTTTCACCAACGTCAAAATAAATATCTGGAAGCAAAACGTGGCGGGTGTTGTTTTATATGGGGAATTATTTATTCAAAAGATCTTTGCCATCTTTATATTACTGGAGAATATGTGTATATTATTAGGCAGGTTTTCCAGACAGAAGTCAACCACTGAAGCTGGAATGTATATCCTAAACTCAGATACTGACAACAAGGAGTTTGCAATTGGCTCGGACAGCAAAGCTACTGTTAAGTCATGGTTAACCTCCAATCTTATATTGGAGAATCTAAAACTACCCCGAATTCCGTTCCTCGGTGTAAGAGGGTTATGCGTCCTGTGGGTACTAGGTCACAGCGATATTTGCGAAATGAAAAAGCGGGTGAGCTTGCTCGCCTTGGTGCTGCCTCGGAGGCATTCTTCTCCATGATCGGGATTGCACCTAAACACCTTACCACCAATATTTAGGCTTGGGCCCACTGCCAGCACAATAATATTTGGTTAGATAACCCCTCGATCTGAAATTCATAGGAACTGTGGAGTAAACCTAACCCTACTTAACGGAAAAACTCTTCGGACTTAACAAGCTAACCCTGAGAGCCTTAGTGGTAATTATTACAGGACTGTTAATTCTCAGAATTCATTTATGTAGGACAGGACTTGACTATTCTGTTTTTCTTTTCCTCACACCTCCTAGAAAAACTACATGAAGCGGGTTGGTGGTAAAATATAAACTATGTAATCGCGCCCGGTTGGGACTTATGAGCAATTGTTTATGAGCCTAGGGAATAAGCATAGGCCTCGTTGTGGCCTACATTCCAGAGATACCCTAGGTGTCTTTCCCATCTATCCATACAGACCTACGGAATCCAGGCTCAGTAAGACTTTATGGCATTGTTAATTGTATTTCACTAAAAGATATGTATGAATCGAAATAGATCATTATTAGCATATGCTTATGTAGTGTTCCTTAAAGGTATGTATTACAAACTTTTCGATAAATTTGCAGGTGGTCACTTAAATTAGGTATATACAAAGGCTTTAAATATTACATCGTTATATGCGGAGAGAACTTTAAATTATGGGAAAACACGTGATAGTATCGAGACAAGAACTGCATATAGTATGCTTTTCTGAACGTTTAGGTACCATGAATAAGTTGACAGTTAAGATTTACGCTCACTATTTTCCTAAAGCGATATAACGTGTCCAACTAAATAAGCGACAAACTTCCAAAAGTGTTTCATTGTTTCAAAAGTAAATCTCAAGCAAATTTTCATGAGCTTCTGTGGTTATGCCCAGGACAGATAAAGTGGTCGTACCCAACCGCTGGTTATAAAGTTTATACGGGACAAGTTCTCCAGAATGCGATTGAATGATGCCAGAACTTTCACCAAGTAAGTATAAGAAAGGAGATTTCTTGCTGATGGCGGGCTGAGAGAAACTATGAATTTGACAGTTTTACTTAAGGCACCGATACTTGATAGCAGTTTTGCGAATGAATAGTAATAGAAAGTTGCTTGAATTTTTAAATGTATTTGATGAAATCATTTTATAGTACTGTAACTACATGCTATAGATCTAAATTATCTGTTTCCTTTTTTAATATAATTATTGCATAAATCCGCGGTCCAGAGTATTCCTTAGGTAAAAATTGTGATAAAATTGTCTGAGATTTATTTTAATCTATGTCAGAATGCAGTTCTATTCTTTACAGAATTTTTATACGACATATGGCGAAATCTATCTCTAATTGGAGATCTTAAAACTTTCTGTGGTTGCACAGGAAATGCTTACCTGGACTCTCATGACAATTTCAGTACCTACATTGATGACAAATTCTCCGCGACTTTCTACTCCATTATTGTATTATTAAAAATTTGGAAAGCTGATGCGAAACTCAACCATGCATCAGGTCCATTATATTGTGGGTTGTAAAATTTGGGATTCTTTATAAGAATGGAAAATTCCACCAAAGATGTGCCGTCAAACATACGCAATATTTATAGACTTCCTAGGAATCTAGGCCGTCGTCAGGTTTAATTTTATTTCCACTAATTTTAATTTAACTTTTTTTGGTTTCTTTTTCTTTTTCTTTTATGGTGGTATGTTTCAGTTTGTTTTGTATATATTTGTTTTACTATTTTATGTACTATTTATAGCTATTTTATTTATTAATCAATTCAGGTTATAGCATTGCCATTATTTTATTCTATACTTATTTTTTTATTACTTTATTTTTACTACTATTAGTGACTTATTTCGTTATCTTCATGTGTTTTAGTTAGTTTTTATTTTGAATCAGAAATCATTACACCAATATAGAAGTACCTACGTAAATAGATATTGTAAGCTTTGTACATTGACCGTTAATAAAATTTATTTATTTATTTATTTATTTAAATGCAATTATTAATAAAACCTATTAAAAGTTTTCACTAGCTGTGCAGTGGGAGCACATTTGACTAAAAAATATCCTTGCAGTATAAGATTAATGGCTTAAGGACTCAGTGCTGCTAATATTCTCTGATCTGAAATATAAAATTATTACAACTTTAAAGAAAAAAACTTTAATAAAAGTAAATCAAGTTTCTTTTTTTTAAGATTAAGTCATTTATATGTGGATTAGGTAAGCGGTATCCTTTAAAGGAAATGTTAGGTGAACCTATTTCTTAGATATTTTCTGGCTCTCAAGTTATATGTACTCTATAAAGAAACTTTTTCAGGTGTTGAAAAATTTAGAAAACTCTGAATGAGCACACTTGAGTTTGTGGTAGGTAGGTACACATTTCAATTTACAATATCTTATGCTAAGTTTTGTTTTGGCTTGAAGTTCAAAGAATGTCAAGTTTACTTAAGTACCGAAAAAAGTTACTTGTAAACAGTTTATAAACCTTTAGTAGTTCAAGAGTGTAAATGCTCTCGGAAAGTAAAATTTGGTCATGAAACATATCTAGTTCAAGTATGATTCAAATGATTTAGAAAATATAATTGAACACAAAAAGTATAGCCTTGTTGAAAACCAGAGTGTGAGATTTGAATAGAGAAAGGGTAATAATCCTTTCATATTTTACCCGGATCCTATATTCCTCATAATCTGAAATTCTTTTGATGATTTTGATTTAATTTTTTACTGTTCCGTTTATATTTTAAAAAAATCGTAAAAGTCCTTCGTATGTTAGAACATCTATAACAAATCCAGATGACTACGATGTTTTGACTTCTTTCTGTAACACTTCCGAAATTTTAGAAGTCAATTCTATCAGCCTCTAAAGATTTTCATATCTTTCGTAAGTTTTTTCTAGTCAACTGAGTTTATAGGTTGTGACCATATCCAACTTAGTTCCAACATCTCCTCTCAAAAGTTTTGATCTTTATGCTCCAACTTATCCCTGAGTAGCTGCAAAACTACTCTATTGAAATGAAATTATTCATAAATCATTTAATATACGCTTTGTATAATCACCTTAGCGATTTTCGATTACTGTGTAGTGCCTAAAACGATAATTTTCATGATTGCTTAATTTTTCATCAATCGGCAATAAATAAAAGTAAATAAGATTTTATTTGTAGATATTTTCTTGGTGTACCGCTGGGTTCAGTTTTCGGACCTTCCTTATTTCATTTGTATATTAATAACTGTCTTCGAAAGATGGAATAGTATTCAAAACTATACTTATGTGAAAAAGCGATAGTTTCTATATCATTTTGTCTTTCGTTTCAGCCTTGTATTCCAAAATGATATAAGAATAGCTAACTTTTATTGAAGTTATCGGGGAATCCCTAGCAGCCGAAGTAGAAGTTGAACCTTGAAAAGTTATTGTGGACTTCACCGATAGTCAAGCTACCATCAGAACACTCGACTCATATCCATTTATGTATATTATGAGGCAATGTCGCAATATTTGGAAATCGACATATCGTCAATATTTTCTGGGTTCCAGGAGAAAGGAAAATAAAAAGGTACAAGTCGGCTGACAAGAACTGGGTAGACAAAGTTTCTATACAAAATACGTGACGATATTTCTGGTGTTATTTTGGTCGGACCATTGATTGATCGAAATGCATACAAATATTTAGTTTAGGTGATCCCTTTAATTTATACTTACTAACATCGCACCTGAGAGCTACATTGCAATGCACTCCCATACTTCCCAGTATGCTTGTAAGTCTGGCAATACTGTTACACCCTACAAATATTGGTAGTGATATTTGATGTTATTCTCTGCAATATTCGAGAAACAAACAAAGTCTTTGAAGCCACCCAGGATTTCTTAATGATTAATTTCTCTTAAAAGGCAATGAATTCGTTAAGAGTTGGCTACTGACCCAACTCAATGTAACTCCGCTCTATTGGATGCACTCATAATTGATTTTTCTCTCTTCTAAAAGCCGGAGACATACATAATTATTTCATAATATCTATCGACAGAAACTTTAATTATATATCCCCGTTGGAAGCATATATCATACTCAGTTGGGATTCAAGTATACTCTGGTGCAGTTTAATGTAAATAATGCGTTGTCACTACAAAATTGTCAAATTATAGAATGCATTTCTAATGTACACACAATACATCCCTGAGGGACTTAAAGTTTTACTTGCAACAAACCATGAATAATTAAAATGAATAAAATGAAACTCCCTCCAGGCCGGATAATTTCATAAGCATTACACAGCTGTGTTAAATGGCTGTGAAATAGTTTGCTGATATTCGGCTGGGAAATTTTGAAGTTTTGTGACGTAGAAATTAGTGACAGTGCTTGACAAAAATGAGGAATTAGCGTGAATTTAACATTATAGAATCGTAAACAAATCAAATATTTAGGAAATATTTGTGAATTGAGAACATAAAAGAGAAAAATGTACAGAAAAGCAGATCAAATCCAATGAGATTTAATGATGGTTTATGATAACGACCAGATCTCCGCAATGTCCCCTATTGATCCATAGAAGGAAATCCGCAAGAGGTCTCCCATTATTATTAATTGAATGCTCTTTCAGCTGTAAAGTCTTTGGTTTGCCCAATGATGATCATATTTATTGCATGTATATATGTATAACGGAGAATAAACATTCAATCTTGGCCAAATTGACAACTAAAAAAGCTACAAGTAGAGACTCGCCTAAAGTATAAAAAACAAAATTCCGCCCTTGAAAAAAAACGTCGTTTTAGAAAATAAATTCAAAGCAAATGTAATAGGGAAAAATAATAAAAAAAAATTGTGGTAAAGCTATCACAAATAAAAATCTCAATGAATTGGTTATTCCTGTACTGCCTACCACAGAATCTGAACATGGAGGACACCAAAATTCACAAATAATTTTTATATCACCCCAAAAGTTTTTTGACCTTTCCAAACGTTGACAGAATTCATTCCGGAGAACTATTGAGCAGAAAAAGGATATTCAGTCGGAAAAAAACTTCCGTAAATTAATTACAAAAACAATTTGCAATAAAAGCTTACGACTGCCTCATACAGGTCATTTCCGTCATGGTGATTCATATTGCAAGAGGTGACAGTACCCATATATTAACAGTTTAGAAGTTACAGGTAGATTAAGCAAATATGTTAAGACTATTTAGTAGAGATTTACACCAATCAGTGTCAGTGGCAGTGACAGTGCCAGTTCTACTGACGCATGTAACTCACTAGTTACTCGTAGGGTTCAATGTGCCACCATAGAATTTTCGAGTGTGAAATCATGGCCGCATTCAGATGGTCGTTAATATGTATACTATTTTAGCAGTGTATGTGAATAGAAATGATTTATAAACGTCAAACTTCACAAAATCGTATAATAAAAATACTAACCTATTAATTTTGCAAGATAAAAAGAAGCCATAAATATGAAGTTAATATCTTACTTTACATACAAAATGAAGATAAACAAGAGAAAAAGTTATAATTGCTCTAAGACCAATAATATTATCCACTAGATGAAAATAGCAGTTAAATAAAGTGAAACCCAGAAGTTTTATATGGAAACACCAATAAGGGGTTACCTGATTTAATTTAATTTTGAAATTATTTGTTACTATTTTTATGAAAACGTTGTGTACCAAATTTCAGCTCTCTACGTTCACGCATTCTCAGGAAGTACGCAAAAATATTGTAAATAACGAAATTTTTGTATGGCAACCGTACTAAGGAGTTGCCTAATAGCTCCCATTTTCGAAATTAACTTTAGATTTAGAAAATACAAAACGTTCGTGTGCAAAATTTCAACACTCTAAGTAAAAGCGTTCTCGAGCTACCGCGAATACGGAGAGACAGACGGACATTCAAAAATCAATATAACTTGTAATATTATGCGCAGTTGTCCAATCTATTTTGCTCTACCAGAATTATTTCTATGCGTTACATCATCTAGGGTAAAAAACGTAATAATAAAGTGTTCTAACAATTAATTTCAGATTATCACATGCCGGTATATCCATTCTAAGAAGATGTTACTAATTCAAACAAACCCCTAAAATTCATTTACCGAAATAAATATACGTTTGTTTGGAATTTGGATTCTAGAACATTAATGCTCCTCACAAAACGCAGTGGCATTGGGTGCTAATTCCCAAAGCATAAAGCAGCAAACAGGGACACATAAATGAAGCTGCCGGGGTCATGGGGTCATGAGAGCCATGACACCGACAACAAGAACAAGAGCTTACCTTTTCGGTTCTGGGTTCGGGGCTTGGATTGGGGGTTAGTTAACTCCGAAGTAAAAAAAAAGCATTCTGTGTTTTAAAAGAAAACGCGATCTATTGAAATTGGTATTAAAGTCAAAACAAATTTTATGCGGGCAGTTCAATTGTTATACAAATTATGTGAAAAATACATATATTATTGAGTTTTCTGTACATTCTTTTCACCAAATAAGAACTCTCAAGTTTCTATGGCATAGATCTACATATACATATAGACGCATTATTTTCAGTAAACAACTGAAAGCATACAGCAACTGTTTAAACAGAAGTCAAACCAATTGTTTTTTTCAGTATTATCATCTGAAAGTGCTGCTTGTTTGCTGAGCAAATTGGTATTTGAATTTCTAATCAATTGAAAAATTTGCTATAAATACGGACAGAGGTGTCCATTGAAGTGCAGTCAGTTGCTTTACTTATCTCTTGCTTAATCAAAATGCGTCTGTAGAACATTGTTCTCTTCTCCGCTGTTATCATTACAGCTGTTTTGCAGAAAGCTCTGTATGAAATTTTGTAGTTCTAATAAAACACAAAGTTGTATTATTTCGTTTTTTTTAACTATTGAACAATTTCCATATTGTTTTAAATATGATTGTGACATTCACAAATTAATAATGATTGCAGAATCCACAGCTAAAATTTGATGCGACACGAAGTGAAGTCACAGAATTTAAAACAGACGACTACCCCTGTGCCATTTCCAATGCTATTACAGGCAATTGTTTTTGAAACTGTAGAAATAGTTTTTGAAAATTAAATAAATTTTATTAAATGCCAAAACTGCTGTAATTATAACAGCGAAGAAGAGAACAATGTTCTAGAAACGCATTTTGATTAAGCAAGTGTTAAGTAAAGCAACTGACTATACAACATCTCTGGACAGCTCTGTCCTATTTTATAACATATTTTTTCAATTGATCACAAATTCCAATGCGAATTTACTCAGCAAACAAACAGGCTTTAATTTTCTAAAACAAATTTGCTCGACAAATGACTTTTTTAATGTTTTCGAAAAATTTCTATTTGAGAGAACTTCTTCTTGTTTTTACTAGGAACTGCGAGATATTAATATAGTTCCAGTTACAATAATCTTAATATCATCGAAAAACTCCCAGAATAACAAAAGAATTAAACCAAATAGAGCTCAAACAACATATTAAAAATTTGACTTCAAGCAGATACCCTAGATGGAAAGAGACTCGCTTATATTTACATAGTTGCTGAAATATCAGAATTATAAATACATAATTAAAATTGGCCCCAACAACTGTATTTTCAGAAGCCAACTACTCATAGCCATGTAAAGCTTTTGCCAACATCCAAATACCTAGCCAACATTACTCTGCTTTTTGCAGCACAATTTTATAAACAGATTTTTAATTTCATGCGATGTGTGTTTTGAATTGACACCGTTAACAAAAAAGCAATACTGGAATTTATGCATATGTATATAATACCTAGGGTCTAGAAATCTCTGGTAGAACAAGTAACTATATCGCCTTTGCATAGAATTTTGTTCAAGAAAATTTTAGTTGCAAGGTTGCAAGCAATATAACAGAGGCAGAATAACAAGATGACATTGTAGGAATTGGTAGCTGACATTAGGCAACAGTGTAAACTTCAACCGAGTTATATTGACTCGAAAACTTAGTTGCGCGCCTGTGCTATTAAAAATAAAATAAGCGCAGACAAACCTTAATTTTTTTCTATTAAAATTTACTTGAAAATTTTTCTTTAGATTTTTTATACATTAATCGTGGTTTTGGCTCGGTCTAAAGAAGTGGGCCGCTAAAGCGATGGTTATTCATGTAGACAGGAATTTAATATGAACATTGAAACTATCCAAAGATATTTGCTTTTGTTACTCGGTACAGTAGCGAAACCGAATTTGATGCTAGAAAATAATATTAAAAATTAAAACGGATTTGTTGTTTCTTATGGTGAATGCCGAACTGACAACAGTCCAAAAAAAGCGTACGGAAGCATTAATTTTTTATTAAGAATTTATTGGATATTTTTTCGTTAGAATATGTATAAGGATTCTCTATTCAAAGGGTAGCTCTGAGAAAAAATTTCTTTCGGTGTTTAATGTTTGAACTTGATTTTTTCTGGTCATTCGAATTTGAATTTGTTTGGAATTTACACAAGTGTTATGAGAGTACAATTTGTGGATGATTGGAAATTAAAGAAATTTATTAAATGGTGTGATAATTACAAGTAAGGTACACTTTCGAATATAGTAAAAACAGCATCTGTGGGTAATTAACCCTTGTGTCAACACCACTTCTTACCTCCTCGAATCAACACCTGCATCACCGGTGATACTCATACATTTTGTATGGTAAAGTTTCTGGGTTGCAGGTAAATAGGTGAAAAATGAGGTCTGTCGGTAACAAGTGACAGATCTAAATATATTTATTGAATTAATTATTTATTTTATGACATTGTTAGAAGAAAAAAAATAAAAAAGAACACGTATTACGGACTACGGGCGACATTTACTGCTCGACAATTTGGGAATTAGGTAGTATGAGAAAAATGAAAATTATATTGGAGTTAGATTCTGTACATAAGCAATTAATGATTCAAATTTATTTTTCTATTATCATGTTTATTTTAGAAATTATAAATTATTGCACTTATTTGGGACAGCTGTTGCATTTGCTGATGAGAGGTGAGCTATGCTGTGTACAAATCATGTATTGGCAAGCATAGCATCGCTTACGAGCGGGACGTCGTTTCTCGCAGAAGAAACAGGTTCCTAGCTGTTTTATACGTCCTTAGGCATCCCTCTTTAGACCTTGACCGGGAGCTAATGCTTCCGCCCCAGAAATCAACGGGTGCTCCAGCATGCATTCTAAACCACTTCGAGTGCTAAAATTGCCGGTCGAGATACTCTTATTATTAGCCCTATCGATGACATTTGGTATTACCAGGCCTGTAGCTAGCTCCTGAAGATACTTACGGTGAGCATCTGTCGTTTTTTTTTGCAACACCATTCAAGTTAGCCATTGTTATCTGGCGATCTGCGATATCTAGCATGTTGTAGAAAAATGCTTGTGGCCAGCGAAGAGTCCTCCTTTTTGAAGAATATTCAGTCAACATTTTCTCCATATTGTCAACTCCTCCTGTGTATTTATTATAGTCCATTACTATGTCGGGTTTATGAAGCAGCTGATCTATGATAAAACAACAAAGGTTAGAAAAAAAAGACGTGAATAGCATAACCGCAGTTGCTATTTACCTGAGATTGCTTTGTTGAAAATGAAGGCAAATGCTTTCACTGGTCTCTTTTTGGTGACATATGAACATAATGTTATTGGCTCGTCCTTTAGAAAACCAATCTCAGTTGAGTTGAGCTCCCGCTGGTGGCTTGGTTTGAATTCATCATTGTTCCATTAGCATACTTCCTTTCAGCCCATCTATTGGTCTCCCGGATAATAAGACTGCACATCTGCTGCGAAAAGATACGCTGAAATGTTTCAACGATTCCGAGCGTTTTAGTTTCAAGAGCGGGTTGGGGCCTTGCAGATTGACGCAGTACATTGTGAGCGTAGGTTTGAGTTGGAGGTAAAGAATTTTTTTTCCAAATCGCTCCATCTCTAGCTTTAAAAATATTTGCTTCCGAATCAAAAGATAAAGTCTCCTCATCGTCTTCTTCGTCCTCACTTTCGCTGTCGGTCTCAATTGTCTCCACTTGAAAAGCTTCGGTTTGCGCGTTTTTCTTTTCAGTACGACTTCACAAAATAAAATGAGCGTTTAACTTGCATCATAGTGTATCAGATGCACGATACTACATGATTTTACCTGTAAATGAGTCATAAAAGTCCCTACTCCCATACAAAATGTATGACAAACTTATTCATCACGGGTGATGCAGGTGTTGATTCGGTAGGTACAATAACGTGCGACTATTTTTCATACATATCCAAAATAGTTAATAATCTTAAATTTGGCAACGATGTTTAAAACATAATTTTTGAGGATTTCGGAGATACCCAGGCCGATAAATGAAAAACTGACACCTGGAGAAAGTACCAAGCATGTGAAAACTCACCGGTGATGTAGGTGTTGACACAAGGGTTAAGCAATTGGCAACAGAGCGGTACATTA
The DNA here is from genome assembly GCA_963930735.1 of Dioctria linearis. NCBI lineage: Eukaryota > Metazoa > Arthropoda > Insecta > Diptera > Asilidae > Dioctria > Dioctria linearis. Next base: position 192,305,680 of record OZ005744.1, on the reverse strand, counting down.
AAGAAAAACCCTTAAGCTAGGCGTTTGTCGGGAATCGGCTTAATTACCCTTGTGATAAAACTGGCGACAGAGAAGTAGGATCTACTGCCTGAGTTTCGGAGCAATAGTCCGTGTCCCTTGGGTAGGAAGCAATTCTTGAGTTCAGTGTTCAATTCAGTGTCAGGCCAAAATTTTTAAGTAGTGCACGACCAATTAATTAGTAGTGTGACTTTAAATTATTCGCCCCATATCGAGACAATTTAGAAGGTGGGATGTAGCTCGTAGAATTAATTGAATATATATGTAGTTCTAGTAGAATTATGTATTGTTATAAGTGTTATAATGTGTGATGTATATATGATTAAGTGGGGAAATATCTGGGGTCAGTGTCTGACCGTCCCAAACCACGGCAATTGGCAGCGGTTGGTAAGTCCACCAATAAATTGCGGATCTCCAAGCAAAGCCTGGAGAGATTGGCGAGATTCTGAATCCCAATGATATTTTAGTCCGTGTTCGTCCGGTTATGAGTATTAGGTGTAAATGTGAACGTAACTTCGGTAGTTTAGGATCCCCACCGACTATACTCACAAATACTTTTCTTTCTCTTTCAGGCGACCAGTGAAGCATAGTCAGCACCATAAACCAGGCTATTTTTTAGCACAAAATATACAGTTTGTAAAAATAACTTTTAATTTCAATTCATTTTGTTTTTTGTAACTTAACAGGTGTTTTTATAGGTAATAACTTTTGCAAAAATGGCCGAAAGATCCACAGAGTGGAATATAAAATGCAGTATATTATCTTTTCAAAGTTACTGGCATTTTTCAAGACATATGTTTTTCAAATTGCATAATAAAAAATGTATGATAAATATAACGAATCACTTCAAGCCTGTTGAAATACAAGCTAAGAAAGAGCATTAGATTTGTAACTTTCATTTTGAGATCAAAAATTTTGGAAAGAGATTTTTTTTAGAGAAGTTTCTTCTTTGAATGTAGAATTTCTTTTTATTGCAATCTTTCGATCACAATTACCTTACTGCGATAATTTGAGAGCAACAAATACATATGAGTGGGAATTTACAGAATCGGACTTCATCATGGAAGAATCATAGAAGAATTACATCTATCGTCAGCAGATTTCAATATAAGACTGACTCTGTCTTCTTCACCAATACCTTGTAAGGAATGTCCAAAGCATTACAAAGGAATACTTGAACATCAAATAAGAGCACTAAAAACAGAAAATAATTCTTTGATATATGAAAAAAAGGGTTAAAGTTTTAAATAAAGGACCAACAACTAAAAGAAAAAAATGAACGATTGGTGTAAATTATAATTTAATTTTTTTTAAATATTTAATTAATCGTTCAATAAATTGTCGTACGATTAATTTTATCGAATGCGCCGCGTTAAATTCTATGAAATGAGTGGTTTGTGTCACGGAGAAATTAAAAATGACAGATAATATTCGCGATTTTATTCGAGTGCGTGACAGGTGAATATTACCTGAGTTTTCGCGAGTTTATTAGTGTTTCTTTTCAGGTTCATCATAATCAATCATCGTGGGATACCCCCCCCCCCCCCCCAAGGACATCTGTTTCTTCAGATCGTGGATGCCGGTGAATTTCCAGCACTAATTTGCATAAAACGTAACTCCCAAATTATCTGTCATTACAAGTATATTTTGTTAATTTGTGCTTTTTTTTTTAATGTATAACTATTGCAACGTTGGTTTTTTATATTCGTTTAGTCTCATTAATGTATTTTAGCATAAATTTAGTATGAAATATAGTAATTACTTTGTTTTAATCCATTGCTCTTCTTTTACTACGTATTGTTGTTGTTGGTCTGTTTACGTTTGGTTTTAGCATAAATATCGTGTAAAACGCTTTTAATATGTATAATTGCATCTTTCTTTTAGCATATTCTAATTATTTAACTACTTTAATTAATTTATCTCTCTTTTTTTTTGTTTATTATAGGTCCATTCCTGTGTTCCAGTCATCCAGTTCACCAGGGGAAACCATCAGCTGTGGGATATCGCAGTAGGATGGTATGTAATTCTTTGAGTACATAAATTTTTATTAATTTGTGTTTATTTGTGTCATTTTGGGTGCATTGGTACACAGGCTAGCTGGCTGCACAAGAAATATTAATCGAAAATATTAATGAAAATACAAAAATGTTCTTCAAATGATATTACTAATAAAAAGAACATATTCAGAGTCTGAAAAGTGAATAGCAAAATGTATTTATTTTCGGTCTTTTGCCGGTTAAACTTTCCTTCGTGATGTGCTTGGACTCCATATGACCGCATAAGTTTTCTGCATAATTTGACAAGAATTAAACCTTTTTATCCTCAGGGCACAGTATACATACAGTAGAACAGCTTAGAACAAACTACTAAAAAGTGAATTTTAAAATTTTAATTACAAAAAAAAACCTCAAAATTTCTCCCTTAAAAGGCAACTATTAAGTATGTTACGGAAGTAATGGGCGAACGGTAGCTAGTTGCACAATTTACGGGAAGAAATATTGGTTTAATGTAAGTAGGTACACATTTCGACAATCTACTTACAAATGTATTGTTCCATATACTGAAGCTATGTTTGACTGTAAAGTGGTGTTCGTTCATAAAGATACCATGGACAGTGTAATATATGCAAAGTGGCTGTAGTAATGTTTGTGACAATTTGAGAGTTCTACCAAGCCGAATGGCATGGGCAGTGGAAGGAATTGTTATTAGCTTATTTGCTTGTCATTTTGCCCGTTTTCCTCTAGTACAAGTTTTTGCATGCCTTAAGTTCTCTTTCTTCCATTTTAGATTAGTCCCGCATAGGGCTAATCTTGCTAGGCATTCAACTAGACACGTTGTATTTCGCCTCATATAATTCACACTTAAAATTTATTTTAAGTCTATAAATGGGGCCTGCTTGGCTTTTTGCTTTGGCATATACGGCAGGCAGGACCAAGCCGTACTGACGATTATACGGTTCCTGCTGATATGAAATGCCCTGTTTTTGCAATTAAATTTTTTTTTATAAATTTTTCGTTTGCTTAAAGAGTTTTTTTCCACTGAATTCTCGAGATGCAGACTTAGCAGCAAACTGAGTCAATTTCAATTGACTTATTTCGCTATGAATTTTCATAGCAAAACTCTATAAGATCTGTAGAAGTTCCTCCTATAGTTTTGTTGCATTACTCATTGACTCAGCACCAGTTAGAAGATAATCAACGTAACAATCGCTTTGTATAATACAAGCAACTTGTGGATTTGTTGTTTTATGTACTTTTCCTAATTGATGTAGAGCCCGTTTTGATAAACTGCAGGCAGAAGCTGACCAATATGGGACGGTTTTGTGTCTAAAGTGCTGCAGCGGGAGATACGAATTTTCTCTTAACAGGATTTCCTGATGATCTTGGTCAGAAAAATTTACAAGAGCCGACCGATACATATTTTCTATGTCGGCTGATAAACCAATTTTATGATTACGGAACCTCACTAATACTATCGCCAATAAATCCCGCTGCATTGTCGAACCTACCATTAGGGTTTCATTCAGTGATATCCCAAAAGAAGTTCTGCAAAAGCCGTCAAAGACACCCTAAATTTTCGGCACATGAGAATTTCTATAGACGACGTGATGATGCATATAGAAACATTTGGCAGTATATTCTCCAACATGGTTTTCTGAAATTAGCTGAATGTGGTTAGGTTAAGCGTTTCATATTAACCCATCAACTTAGTGTATTCTTTCTTGAAGTTGGGGCTTTTAGAAAATGGCGCTCCATAGCATATAAACATGTAGTAGAATTTACCTTTGATTCACCAGGCAATTAGGTAGGCTTCTTAAAAGGTAGAAAGATGACCAGCGGTGTTATTACGGGAGGCATTCCTCTTAAAATGACAGACGCCACGTTTGTTCTTCTTCATTTCATTCAGATTTAGTACGCAAATTAAACTGTACACACAGAACACATTCACCCACTCAATAAAAATGAAATCAGATTTATGGAGCAACCTTGGATTCTATTTAAAACTCAATCTGTCATTGATATATCTCGATAAACAGTGCCAACACTGTTATGTCAGTCTTTAATTCCATTTTCAATTTCACGTCGCAAAGTTATCACATTTTCGCTACGACAAGGTCGATCCAGGTGATATAAAGGGTGGAAATTTCATATTTAAATTCGACATAAATCAGTTGGAGTGACGGAAGCCAATGGAATAAATTGAAATCCATATTGAAGGTGACAACAGTATGACAGTACTTTCGAGATGTTCCAAAAATGGCTGAGGGAGGTATTCGTTTTTAAGTATTCGGTGTGTAACTACATACATACAAAAGGAATTTGCGCCCCCCTAATAAGCTTTTTACGAAAAGTTTTATATTGATTTTTTTTTAAGGTATAATATATGGAGAAGGTGGTATGGATGATGTTATAATAATACGTATTTCCTACCTACTTGCTTGGAGAGTTTGAGGTCGTCCCAACCGTTTGCTACTACAGGAAGATGTACATACGTTTCGTCATCCTGTTATGAGGAAAAATTGCTTATCTGGCCTCTAAGCACCGCGATTAAGAAGATGTTTTGGCCCATACTCCTGGCGTCTTAGTTCCAGTCCACTTCGCTATTTTTAGTAAGGTTAAGACCTCGTGAAGTTTTCCGAACGTCTGATGGGGTTACAAAACCCAGAAAAAAATTCGAAAAAAAATCGAGTCTATGGCACGCAAGTCCTGTACATTCCCGGATTCTACTTCTTCGATAAAGAACCGGCAATAATTGTTTATGGTCCTGTATATTTTCTTAAGCATGTAAATTTATAAATGAACAATAGCCAGTCATTAGGCAAGTGAATAGCCTGATCTGGCTCTTACCACAATTGGTGACTTTTTTAAAGTTTTTGTATGGGAAGATAATAATTCCCTTAGCCCAGGAAAGTTCTGCCATTATGTCTGGTGAGCCTTTTCTATTTTGTACAATATTTGTCCAACTAGGTGCCTTTGTGTAAGGCCACAGGAGAATTTCAGTCCAGCCCGATGCTTTTCTGGGTAGGTAGTTAGCCGTCTTAATTACCTTCATGTCCCTTGTGCCCTGGTGCCTATTTCAGATATTTCATAGATTTCTGTTTGAAATATAGTTGGATAGGATCCCTGTGTCTTGCATCTCACTCAATACTCTCCTACACCCACCATGCTTTCTCTTTTAGATCCCACTGTGTACCAAACGCATAGTGAATGAGAAATTCGGCCCACTGTTCTTCCATCTTTGGTGATTTTCTATAGCTACTTCAACGCGGCACCCAGATCAAGGAGTCTTGGACATTGTGTCTGTTAACCTGGAGGCTATGGAGTCATTTTTAATAAATTTTTTGCTGACCGACTAAGTCTCCAGGTTTTCTGGAGTCAGAATTTTTATCACCTTAGCACTAAGAGCATCGTCGTTTTTGATGAAAAGATGTAGATGAGGTAAGCCTTAGCATCAGTTCTAAGGTTGATGTAGGGGAAGTCCTTATAACACCTGTTACTGGAAGGCATGCAAATTTTTGTTGATTTTGTAACTTTGCTTGTACTGGGCACCATATGTAATGATGGGGCTAATGATAATGGAGCCAGTAAACTTTTTTTTTGCATTCAAACCCAATTTTTTGCCATACAGTCTTTGGTATATACAAAAGCTGCGGTGACCTTCAATATAACCTTCGATAAATGGTGGTTTCATGAGAGTTTCTGATCAAGAATAATCTCGCTTAATTACGCTCTTCAGGGGTTCCATGTTCGTTCTGACCAACACTGATAGTTAAGAGACAATTTCGATAAATTTCGTGAATGCCAGATGCATTAGACCTAGTGAGAGACAGTTTGAATAATATAATAGTTATCGTCAGGTGGGAAAGATTTTGTAATTAGTACTGACGTATTGAAATATTTACACAACGAAATCTAATTCCCATAAACTTCGTAACGCCTTTAAATGGACCTTTTTAATTTTTATTTCATTTTTTGATGAATGATTTTTGTAAAGTTTTAATGCATAATTAAGAAATTAAAATAAAAACAGTTCTTTTAACTTTATAGATTTCATGGATGAATTTTTTGAAGTATTCTTCAGTCTTAAACCTTTTTGTACTTTCCATGGAAGTGTTTTGAATAGTTCCAAAAAAACTACTGCATGATAATTAATATACGCTTGACGAAGAGAAGTGCATGCTTCTCAAGTAAATGAAATGCCAGATGATAAAATATTTTCAACGGATCATCAAAAGGTATGTAAGTAAGTGTGTGCAATTCCAAAGTAGTATACAGGGCCATCGTTGATCAATATTTCGTTGTTGTTAATATTATTATAATTCCCTTAATTCTATGCAGATTTCACACATTTCTAAATGAAATTTTGTTTGCGAGATCGTTCGCCGTTAATCACACATCACTAAAGAAACGACTAATTGTGTAATATTGATTATTACTACACCTGTTTAAAGTCGGTAGGACTAATTCTCAAACTAAGTAGACTCTGTTCCTAAATCCTGCACATTACTTATCCTAATGATCCCATCATCACTTCTTACAACAAACAATACTACATTCTATACCTTCCACCCTTACCCACGAGCTTATCTTACAGGCAAGATTTTATTGAATACTCCTCTAACAGCCATTTGCTTGTTTCGTATACAAAGTGTCCACAATCTGACAGCTCAATGTTCTGCAAAAATACTCATCAAGACCGCATACTTTATGTTTTCTGGAAGGCAACTCACAATTTTTAACAGAAGTGAGAACTTAATTCATTTGCCCCAGAAGACAGCAAGTCCACTTACAATATTATCTATTTCAAGAGAATATCCTTAACCCTAAAACGATATACCCTTTTCTCTATGAACTCGAGGAAAAAAGGTCAAAAATATCCTTACCGAGATGAGGGTCATGACGTTAGTAATGTCATTGTTATCACTGAAAGGATTTCTCAAGCGAACCATAATATAAATACACATACAGAAAACGGAATAGATCTCAAAAGAAGGAGACAGAAAAGGAATTAAACAAAATTATTTATCTGATTACATTCAACACAAAAAGGAACTTGCAAAGAGATAAATGTCTTGTCGATGGTTTTTTTTTCTTTCGTTTTTTAGGAAAACGTCTACCCGGAAAATGAAAACTGGAAACATCCTGTACACAATTAGCTTTTCCCATGTGTGCCTCCTTTTTCCTTTGAATGTAAAGTTCTGCTCCGACGCTTCTTCTCTTATGTTTTTGGCAACCCGCACTGGTAAATTTGGTGATTTCATCTTTGAATTTTCTTTCCATTTTCTTTAGAAATCATTGGGAAAATGAGTAAGAAAAAAATTCTGGTATTCTAAGCTGAGCTCATGCTTAATTTATCGATTTGGAAGTCGTAAATTTTTCATTCGTTTATGCCTTTTTTTTGTCTTTATTGTTGCGGGTGATCTTATTGAAAACTTCTTGAAATGGTTGGGATTTTTTTTATGAGGATATTTGCGCATCTATCTTACCTAGGTGACATTGCATTCGATAAGTGGATATACATAGGAAATGGAGATTTCTTTATAGTAATGAAAGAATTATTTATTCCATTCAAATAAGAGTAATGATAATTCATAAAAACCATTTATCAATAGATAACTGTGTCAAGTTCAGATAGCAAAGATTAGTAAATAGTCAGGTAGTCAAACTTAATGCAAGTCATTTATACTTGATTTTCACCATAAAGACGAATAAAATTCATAAAAAATTACAAAAAAAAAGCTCTCCTTATTCTGCAAAAATAAGAATAGTTCTGTTGCTTTTCTGATCAGACTTAAATTTCCTGACTTTTCCATACTTGTATTTGTGTATATAATATCGTGAGGTTACATTTGTCAACGTTATTCGAAACATTTTCTGAAAATGTAAAATATCCAAGATCTATTTAGAAGACAGTTGCTGAGATCGAACAAAAACTGTAATCATTTCGACATTAAGAAAAACGATGGTAGTAAGAATACTTATATATTTAGTTAGTGGGTTACCAGATGGCGTCGCAATAACAGTACTGGCGGTATGAGTAGAGGGGATGTAACTCCAGCTACACAAACGTCCACACTGTACGGTTAGCGTGAACAATAAATATCACCGTATGAAATTGCCTCGGGTAAATATGACCCCGCGTCATTGGCGTTGGGTTAACATAAGATGGTGATTTCTATGGTGCAAATGTTTGGTTGCTTGTAACATAAACATAAACATTTATTTATTTGAGTACCCCTGCCAAAGGCACGCACAGCGCTGGGTACATCTTAGAAAGTTACATAGTAGATTTACATATTAGCAAAACAAATAATAAAACAACGCGAATAACATTAGACTTAATATATAGTACAGTACAAAATATAGAATATAAAAATATAACAATATAGAAGTAGTAGTTTAGTGTACAGCATAGTCCAGTGAAAAGTGCATCCGGCAATTAGACCTGCATAGCATAAAAAATAAAATAAGGCAAGGTGTAACACATATAGCTGAAGCTTCTGAATGATGGATATCTGGTAAACAATCCCAGCCTGGGACCGGAGGATGTGAGTCAACTGAAGTATACATTAAGGAAAACTGGAGACACAGCGATTATTGTTAGGATAGAAGGCAGAAGGCCATTAGATAGCTGCTGTCAGGAAGTCCAGAGCTTCAGATTTAAATGAATTTAGTGAGGCACTGCGTCTAGCCTCATCAGACATTCGGTTCCAATATACGGCTCCACTCAGGAACACAGTTTTCCCACCAAACTGCGTGCGTACCCTGGGAAGGACAATTCTGTGATTGTTGCGGGTGCTCCAAGTGAAACGTCTAGTAATGTAGTTTGGTAGCAGACCGTGTCTGGCCTTGAATATCAACTTTAGGGTGTTAAATTCGTACATGTTAGCAAGTGGACAAGGGAGAAGCATCTCAAGAAACTGTAGGGGAACATGTGAACCTCGTTTGAAACCAAAGACATATCTAGCGCAGGCCTTGAACGCACGGATTAATTTAGACAAATTACCGATGGAGATTGGGAAAAGGACTACATCAGCGTAGAAAAAAAGCGGTAGAATCAGAGCCGAGAAGAGCCTTGTGCGGGTGAGCAGATCAATATGCTGGGAAGCAGCATACAGCGAACGCAAACTATAGTATACCCTAGAACAAATTTTGTTTATCTGAGGCTCCCAGGTGTGGCCTGAGTCCATGAGAAGGCTGAGATTTAAGATCGGCTTGGTTGAGAGTGTAATGCTATGGCCTAGAAGATGAATATTTGGAAGATCAAACGATAAGTTAGTGATGTTTCTGAGACGAATTGAATATACGATGGCCTGAGTCTTGGAGGGATTGAGGGACAGACTGTTGTTAGCAGACCACTCCGCAATCCCGGCCAGAGTTGAGTTAATAGTTTCCGCAGCCTCGTTAATATTGTCTGCAGGTGCACCAGAGTATATCTGGAGATCATCTGCATATATGTGGAAACGCACTCTGTTCAGAACTGTACAGAGATCGTCTATGAAGAGCGAAAACAAGATTGGGGCCAGCACCGCTCCCTGTGGCACTCCATCTGATACCGATCGCATCGCAGAGTAAGAGTCATTGCACTTTACCATGAATTGCCTTTGCATTAGATAGCATTTGATCAATGCACACGCTGATGTTGAGAACGCAAAACGTGTGCGTAGCTTGTCAATCAGTAGAGTGTGTGGAACTGAATCGAAAGCCTTGCTGTAGTCTGGCAGCACATGAATGACGCAGTTACCTTTGTCGCAGAGATCACGGATGTCTGTGGCAACTTCCAGCAGAGCGGTGCTGGTTGAATGATGTTGCCTAAATCCAGATTGTCGGTCTGACATTAGATTGTTAGTGTCCACATGTGTAGAGATTTGATCCGCTGTCAGTGTCTCAAGGATGTTCGATATTGTTGGTAAAATTGTAATCGGCCTCCATTCAGAGATATTAGCTGGTGAATTAGTTTTGGGGATAGGAGTGATCAGACCCACTTTCCAGTGGTCTGGAAACTGTGATGAAGACAGCAATCTATTCATCAGGTGTGTGATAATCGGCAGAATCTTTGGTAAAATGATTTTGTAAAATTTGAGAGGAACATCATTATATCCAGTTGCATTTGACTTTATTTTCCGAAATGCATTCACTATGTCAACTTCCGATACATTACAGAAGCTAAAAACTTCAGTGTTGGTGGACGCCTGGGTGGCACTAGGAACCGTGACATGGGAGCATGGAATGGCCACAGGAAGAGGAGAGGAGGGAACATGCGCACATCCGCAGTGCTGTCTCTTTGTTCATCTGGCAGCAATATAGTGCTGGGACAGAGATGTTCAGCATATTCGTCCGGATCGAAATCAGGTTGAGCCCTCGCTTTGGAGCCCAGGCCTATGTCATTTACCTTCCTCCAATTAATGACATTCCCCTCCCTGATACCCTTCATCGTATAATTTCTTAATTTAGATCTGATCATTCTCAATAGTTGAAACTCACGATGATTCACAACCGATTTGCTTGCGGCTTTTTTTTTTGGTTGCAGAATCGGCAGTTGTCGTCTGTGGGTTTTCAAATTTCTTAATCATGAAGACAATAGCCAGTCTTTATGCCAGTGAATCGCCTGGTCTGGTTTTTATCACAATTCATAACTTTTTATAGCCCTTGTAAGAAATCTTGATGAACTTCTTCACATGCCTTTAGTCCAGGAGAGCTCTCACATTGTAGTTGGTGAGCCTTCTATATTTAAACAATATTTCTTCTAGTTTATGCCTTTTTGCAAGGCGGCATAAATGTTCGGGTCCGGTAATTGGAAATTCTGCTCCTTTTCGAGCCAAGTAGTCTCATTGCCTTCATGCCCTCCGTGCCTTAGTATCCACCTAAGGGTTACTTTATTATATTTTCATAGTAAATGCATGACATCCCTACAGTCGCAAACTATATTTGAAGTGAATTCATTGGTATTTAATGCCTTTATAATGGATTAGCTGTCGGAGTTTATATTTATATACATATGTTTGTATGCCGATAGCCTTTTCTATAGCGTTTATACTTTTTGAAACATTCATAAGATGTCACCCATATCGAATTATTCCAGTCTTCTGCACTTGAAAATTGAATATAATCTGCGTGTCCGAGATTCCTACAGAGTATATACCAGCAAAACAAAAACTTAATTCATGTTATGTTGTACCAATTTTCAGTTAGTTGGTACATTGAACGTTATTTATAAAGCTTATCTCTTAATTCTTACAAAAAAAAATTATTTTGAAGATTCAAAAGAATCCTAAAGGTTTGTCAAGCAAGAGGCCCAACTTTGAAGCTAAATATACTTCTGGTCCACCAAAATTGTTCTCAACCCAGAAAAACTATTTATCGAGATGTGTTAAAAGCGTGTTGAGTTTCAACTTAGCCTGCTATTCAATTTCGATACGAGTATGACTGCGGAATTAGCCGAGAAAATTATAATAACAAACCTATAATAAGGAAAATGATTATAAAGATACAAATAACACAGGAAAAACTGAGAGTGTAAAGTAATAAATCCATATTTTGCAGCTTTTTATAAATTTATTGTTACTTCCCAAATAAAATCCCGAGTAAAAACCATTTATATTCCACAATTTGTCGGACAATGTACATATGCACAAATCTTTTTATAACAACTTTTAGTTCAAGTGCCCGACCATAGCTTATAACAGCTTAAATTATAATCTCGAAAACTGTTAAAAAAACAGTTTAAATAGCTTAAATCTTGAACGGAGCTCTTCTGAAACTTTTCCAAATTTTCAAATTAACTTTAAACATACGAAAATATAAACTATTAAAAAGCGAGTCTGGCAGCCCTGAGAAAATGAAATATCATTCAATTCGTTTCAGAAACTGCCATACCGACTTTTACGGACAGGCAGATAAAATTGCTTCATTTTATTTCTTTAAAAATGAAGATTGAAAAAATATTTTATGCTGTAGGAGATAAGCTTCCCAGAATAGAAATAAATTCGAATATAAGTATTTGCAATTTGTTGAACTTTTAGTATGAATATTAAAGCGAAAGGAACATTTAAATCTACATAATTGTCACACTCCTCCCAACAAAAGTTAACCATATCAAATAGAAAATCACGATCCATGTTACATTATGTCAATGGTGTCACAGAATGTAGCGTCGTTCAGAAAAGTGCGATATTTCAAAAGAATGTTCAGAAAAAGAACAGAACCGTAATCAAAACATGCTTGAAAATGTTTACAAAACGAAAATATTATCATTCCATGCTACATGTCCAATAAGTAATATTAATAATTTAATTTCTTTTATTTGTAAATACTACTTAATAATAATATTATTCAATAATTATAATTGATTAGAATTTAAAAACTAAAACGTATACGATTTTGACAGATAGACGTCGCCACAATAAATTAAATTCTCTTCGAATTCGCTGCATTCTATTCCTACACCTTTTTTTTTTTTTCCTTCAGTTTATCTACTTTGATTTGAGTGCCGTGTGCGTTTTCGTGTAGCTGAAGTGGTTTTTCAGAAATTTGTTATTTTTATGGTGATTTTCTGATGGTTTTGTGTGTAAAATATTTTTATGTGTGTTTTCTTCGGGTAATGGATTCGTTCTTTGCTTTGACATTTGTCCAAAGGTTAGTAATTTCCTTGTTTAAATTTTGAATTTCATTTCTAAAACGTACACTAGCACACAGCAGTTCCTTGAAATTTGAGAGGGGATGTGCAAAAGACTCATTAGAGCTATATAGGTGACTTCTGTACAGCATTAAATTATTTAACAAAGTTTTCTGTTTATTTTTATGCTTTTATGAAAAATAGCAGCACTGAACAAAGCGAACTGAACAAATTTTTTTGTTTCACTTTTGTATTTGACGGCTGTCGTGAATTCTAGTATGATTTGAATCTTGGGATTTTTTTCTGAATTCGCTTCATACAAGTCCCAGCTTGCAGCCGTCTAATGATGGCTGTTCTTATATAGTGACCTATTTCCCGTTGGCCGTTATATACTTGCAGTGTCAGTAGCTCTCAATATTTTTGAGGTGGGAATTCTAAAAGTTTTTTTTATAACTTTAAATTTTGCAGGAGTTATTTTTATTTTAACTAAAGTTATTACATTTATTATATACGTAGGTACCTAGGAATGTACAATTTATGTATGGACGACCTCATGTAATTCGTTATATGTGCATAAAGTCAATAAACATATGATATTTATTTAAAATGGTAACTTGATAACGCGTTAAATTAGCTGTGTTATGTGTCTTTCCAGTAGTTTTATGAATAAGCTTATTAAGCTCGTAGCGATGTACTGAGAATTTTTCCACATATTCATCAGATTGCCAAAAAAATTGCGTTTTTCATTATGTAGTGGGTAGGTATACTACGCGTCGGTGGTATTCTTACCCATGCTCCGTTTTGAATGTATGACTCAACAAAGTTAAAGTTTCGAAATTTTAACTACCTTTAAAATGATCTATCACAAAATACCCAAAATGTATGTAACCCTTTCTTCGTTTTTTGTATGTTTTCTTGAACCTATCCATAAATTATAATCATAGGGTTTGACTTATCCATAACTTTCGTTCGGGTTCCAGAACAGATACGGGACACCCTGTCCCGTACACAGTAAAGAAAACTATTAGCTTACAATTCCAAAGTTAAGTAGGGCTGTAAATAAAATCTTTAAAAATGCTTGTTGAGAGAAAAAAATTATATTTCCATTGCACACAACCTAGCTCAAAATGGTATCGGGAGTGTATTTTGTAGCATGGACAATAGGGTAGAGCGAAAATTGCCAAACAAATTTTTTTTTTCAGTAATCACTTGGCCTATATATGGATTAGTTGACTCTTTTAGAAGTGAATTACTATACAAAAAATTGGTTTGCTGAAACTTCATCTTCGGCTGCCAATTTGACATCTAAATTTAAAAAAAAAAGTGAAATACTTTTACGCAGCTCTTCGCTTATTTTCATAATAATTATCCAGAGTCGAGTTCACCACACATCCACCATTTTAATCATTTTCTTTATATTCAGTTGTCTTTAAAAACTTGGTGATACTGATCTTTTGTCTCGAATTTTGGTACGGTTATTCTGGAGACATTTCTAGTCCTAATAAATCCATCTCTTGCTTCATAGCCACATACTGCCGTTGATGCTACTGTAACTAATTTTATATAGCATTCCACGGCTTGGGAATGACACAGAAATTTCAAAATATCAATTTCAGGAGGAACGTTATAGATCATTTCCTGGAGATCACTGTTCAACATTTTTACTCTCAGATGCGGTTCTGTAAGCGTTATTGACTGCCAGTTAACTAGTTCAAAGTAGTCATCTACATTAAAATTAAAATGGGGAATATAAAATTAACGAACTTGGTTTTCACTATGTTTTGCTTGTCTGCATTTTAATATCCTCGGAATACCTACTTCTCTAATAGGCTTCCTTTCGTCAGCTTGCATTGTGAATAACAAATTTTCCGGGTGACCGTAGTAACCATTTCTTTGCAGTACTTGATCTGCTACCTTCTTAGGCTCTTCAGGCGAAAATCTACTTTTTTTATAATGCCAAAAATGTCATGGCGGTCGGACCTTAAGTGCAAATCAGGTGAGTGCGCAGACTTTCATAATATATTCTGTAATTATATTTAAATTGTATGAAGGATTTTCGGTAGAAACATACAATCTCAAGATTCTATTGGCAGTTGTTAACCATCTTGAGTATGCCATTTTGCCTGGTTCTCGTTGTGTTAGACTTAGCGAAATTGTTCCCATGGAAATTGCAATGCAGATCTAATAGATTTTTTTTATCTGTACTTAGCTCGTTAAGATCCATATCACGAAAATTATTATCTATTTTTTTTTAACTTCACAATCTGTTGTTTTTCGCAGTTTTCTAATTTTTTTCCAATTTCTCCGCAATAACCCTTTGGTCCAGTAGTTTTTCCATCTAAATACTGCAATAGATAGCAGTACATTAGCGTGCACTAAACACACAAACTACTGCAGAGGACGTGCCAAAGAATTTTCAAGGTGCTGTATACTTTTATAACCTGTATTTACCGCTGTCCCATCGCATCCAATTGCTTACACCTCGGAAATATCTATGTTTTTTTTCCAGAAATTCCAATAAGCTTCTTTTAATATTTTTAGCACTTACAGATGACGGAGTTATGTGACCGAGATAAACCGAACCCGATTCTGACTGAAACTAATACTATATATTCTTCTGTGATTGTCTTTCTTGAAAGAGTATCTCCTTTCTTTACTTGAATCAAAGTTTTATCATTCCTTCCATCAAAATATATTCCATAGACACAGGTTATTTCTTCTTCATGCTTCTTTTTTAAATTCTTACGAGTCTTAACTTTTCTCTCCTAATTTTACTCCGGTCTATTATTTTGGATGATTCTTCCGCTGTTATTATTTCCATGTTTTTTTTTGGGGCAAGATTAACAAGAATTGCAGATCTGTCTGAGACTCCTGTTCGATCACAAGCCTGTGCTAAAGAAGGGAGTTTTGTTCTCATCTGGGAAGTAGAAGGCGCGTTTAAGATTTCAACATTTTTTGGAACTTTAAAGTCGATGCGCGTTGGACGAAACACTGGGGCGGCTCCTGCGGTTCCTGGGGCAATCTTTCCAGGAATTCGATGTTACTTGACAAATGTCATCGTCCTCTTTGGATTTATGCTTCGTTCTCTGGTCAGCAATCTTTTTACGCTCTAATCTTTTTTCAAGGATTTTATTTGTCTTTATATCAATTTTGCCAATAACCATTTTCCTTTTCTGGTTTGTTAAAAAGCTCCTTTAATTTATAGCTACTTTAATTTTTCAAGAACACTTCAAAAAGTCTTTAAATTTACACAATGAAATATCAAATAATTGTTTTTCTCTAAAACCAATAATTTTGTGACATAGTTAACTTGTCATCCTCTTTTTTATATGCTTTTTAATATCGTGATATTTCTTGTGACACTCTTTTATATTGTGTAAAATTTGTTGGTCAGATACTACAGAAATTGAACTTTTTTCTAAACTTGGCTCTTGTTTATTTAAATTTAAAAGCTCTTGTCTTAAAAACGAATAATATCTAATAATGTCGGCTGAGGTTGGAACCATATTGTCTTTAAACGTTTTTGGATCACCAAACATCGGACAGAACGAGTCTAAACGCGTTTGAGGCTTTTTTTCTTATAGATATAATATAACAATAAACTTATTCACGAAAGAATGACAATGCTACCCAAACAATTGCACTGCGGCAGTTACTGCTAAATTAAAGCACCTTGCCCTGCAACTAGCCCATCCGCTTGTTGCCAAGGCATGGCTCAAGATGATTATTTCCGAAGAATATGGTCAATTTGTATTAAAATTAAAATAGTAAGAGCTCGAATCTGCCTAAATATTATGTGCATTTACTTAAAAAACTATGCAAGTTTTTTGGCTATTTATAGTATAAAGCTAAAAAAACAAGGTCGTTTTGGCATATCAACATATCAACTTGAAAAATATTACGGTAAAAAAAAAATGTCAGTGGTTTTGCTTATTTTCTGGATCAATTTTTCCATTAATGTGAAGTAGCACTACTAGCAGCAGACGTTTCAACTTTCTTTCGGAATTTCATCAAATTTTTCACAGTCAGTGCATTTTATGAATTTTCACACTCATACAACACCCACAAATGGAGAGTAGGTCCCTGGATGCTGTATATTGACTGAAAGTTAGTTTCATTCAAGATTTGTTTCCAGGGAAAACTTATATTAGTTCAGCTGCTTACATTTAGTGCTTTTCAAATTAATAGATTCTCGGTGTATTGGATTCAGCCAGAAGAAAATGATTTGCTTTCCGTACTGTCGTTTCTATATTATTTTCTTGATTGATGTGTTTCCATTATTTCAAACATTGCTTAACACATTCACGGAAATGAAGTCGAACTTAGTTTATTGTGCGAAATTTTGAGAAAAACGGAGCAGCTTGATGAGATATGTATGGGAGGAAAAAATTGGGAAAATTTTTTAATTAGAAAAGAATTTAAATTTTGATCATTTTTGGATTTTTTACATTTTAGCTTAAAAGTTCGCAATTATGTTGTGAAAAAAGATCACTAAAACACGGATTGGATGAAAATCAAGATAAGTACAGGAGAGAACCAAAATATTCTGGAAGATTACTGGCCAGATAAAAAAAACCAATAGCCAAATTGAATTGGGAAAAAATATTCATGTAGTCTATTTTTTCCAGGTTCCATTGCTGATCGATTCCAGGAGGGTAACTTATACTTTCTTCCATTCCTTCACTGTCTGGACGTGTTCTCTGAATTTAATCGACCACTCCTTTTAGTAGCATATGATGTTCGCTGTTAGTGAATTCTTGTTCTTTTTAGTTAGTGCGTAGAGGTGCAATATTATCCGTACGTCTGCATATTACCATCAGATTTCGCTAACCACCAGCAGTTAAATAGGTTTACTTAGAACTTAATCTAATTTCCCATTCCATAACAAAGTTCACACATTTCATTGTCAAAAACTTGCTCTTGCTTGAAAAGAAAAAGTCTTTATTGTTGAATCACTCTAGTATAGCTCTCCTTCGCCAGTATATCACCGTGCGGAAATTTATCCGATTAATGCTTACTCTATTGACCCCACATTACTTTCGAAGAGAAATTCAATGGGAAAAATGTTTCAATTACGGAAGAGATTTTCGTTAATCGTACGTAAGAATGCATATAACTTCTGTACCCAGCCAATAAAAAAGTGATTCAGTCCGTTTTGTATACGGATTTCAAACCAAACTGCAGTGAATTATGAATTTCTTAATTACTGCAGAAATGAATTATAAAACTGGAAAAAAAATATTAACTACACCCCATCCTTTTTCATTTTGAAAACACATCACTCATTTGTCACTTTGAAGTCAGTCTGTGGCGTGCATCAATTTCTTCCTCCATTTTACCATCTTATAGATTTAAAATGAAATTGCGTTCTAGCATATCCATCTTCCGCTCTGTCTATCCGTCAGAAAGCGCATATGTTCCAACTTCAGCTTAGGATGAGTTTTATAAAAGCAACACAAATGTGTTTCACTCAATCTTTCTTCCCTTCCAAGGTGATAACTTATTAACAAAGCTCGGGAGAAATTTATTTTATTACAACAACGTTTTTATATGTAAGAGAAATCAAGAATACCATGTGCGCTTTATTTTTAATGCAGATACTATATTATGTAATATGCACGATTGGGAATTTGAAGCCAACAATTCAAGATTTTTACTTCAAAATGCGATCAGAAAAGTCAATACACGCAGAATGAATGGATGCATCTATAAGGCTCCGCCGCTATTAGGCCTATTATTCACTCTCGTGATTTTGATATGTTCTCTTATAAATCCAAGCAGCAGAGAAAGCTGGATAATGACGAGAAAAGAATGTGACTATTTTGGTTACACCCCACTTTTTTCGGGTCATCAGTTAATCCCATTCTGTGTAGGTGGCCACCCCTGAAAGACACATGCCCCCGATGTTAATATGATTACCAAGTTTTAAGGTATTGTTCCCAGCTTAGATTATATAGCAAAACGGATGGGCTATGCTGTGTAAAATTCGTTTACGTGTGATAAGCATTTTTTTTGTAACCGGGTTAGGTCAAGATTTCTGGTCATATCTGACATTTCTCATTTATCGAAAATAACTGCCACGTTATTTACTGGTTGTTTGTGGAAAAAGTGAATAGAAGTGATTAATGCTTAATAGTGAAAAACTGTTGTGATAATTTATTTTGTGGAATAGATTTTATATAGGCGAGGCTCCGCAGTCTTGAATTTTAGTGATGAAGTGTGATGTTATGTGTTGTAGAAATGACCGAAATTGTGCATGCAGGAAATAATAATAATAAAATAAGAGTGGAATAGTTATAAAAATAAACAGCCGCGACAAAAAAAAACTTCATTTTCCAATACGGGTTTGTTCGTTTACAAATGAATTGTCATTTCAGCCTTTAATTATTACCATCCATACAAAGGCCACGACAAGAAATAAAGGGTTTTCCAATAAGAGGTGTTATTTAAAGTAGCCCGCCATTTCGGTAGATGTCACTTTTGGAGCTGTCATTTTTTGACATTTGACAAACAGAAACTACGCCATTAACAAAAATGGAACGATACACGATTCAACAACGCATTGAAATTATTAAAATTCACTATTCCGGAATTCCATCGAAAAGTCATCTTGAGTGATGAGGCCCATTTCCACCTCGATGGCTTCGTCAACAAGCAAAATTGTCGCATCTGGGGCTCGGAAAACCCAAGAGTTATTGTTGAAAAGCCTCTCTATCCTCAACGTGTGACTGTTTGGTGCGGTTTATGGTCCCGCGGGGTCATTGGACCTTACTTTTTCCAAAATGAGGCTGGAGCAACAGTTACGGTGAATGGATTGCGCTATCGACAGATGATTAATGATTTTTTATGGCCGGAATTGGATAGTATTGATCTGGACAACGTTTACTTTCAACAAGACGGCGCTACGTGCCATACAAGCAACGAAACCATTGATCTTTTACGGGAAAAGTTTCCGGACCGTGTTATCTCTCGAAGAGGTGATCACAATTGGCCACCGAGATCTTGTGACTTAACACCTTGCGACTTCTTCCTTTGGGGCGACGTGAAAGATAAGGTCTACGCCAACAGCCCAGTGTCGATTCAAGACCTGAAAGATGGAAGTCGTGAGGCTATCGAGGACATAGGGCAGCCAATTTGCGATTTGGTTATGGAAAATTTCATGAAAAGTCTTCTAGGCGTGATCGTGGTGGTCATTTGGCTGATGTTATTTTCCATTATTAACGGCATACCTTCCTCTTTATAACAAAATAAAGATCCGATCATTTGTCTCAAAAAATGTCATTTTTCTTTGAATATAAAAATAACACCTCTTATTGGAAAACCCTTTATTATTAGGAAATAAAAATAAAAATTTAAAATTTAAAAAGTTTGAAAATTAATTTAAAAGTTTTGTAATATAATGGGACCTCTTCTATTGAATTTATTTAATACTTATTAAAGTTTCAACCAATAAAATATGTGCCTGCTCTGAAAATATCGTAGTTTACTATACTTGCATGACTAAAACGAAACATGGATGCAGTTCTAATACATGAAGAAAAATGGTTTAGGTTTTCTTCCTCACAGCCTATCGTTTTTCCTATACTCGTATAATCCAAGGTTCCCAGCCCGAAGAGATCAAAATCTGGGATATTATTGTATTTTAGCACCCACAAAACAAGTAAATAATTTCATTGTACTCCAAGGGGATATTCACATTGAATGTAAATTTTCTCAACTACATAGGTTTCATCAAACAGCTTGATTGTATCAGAAGATATCTACCTCATTGTTGTCTGTATCAACATTTTAGGAAGTACCACTTCACATTACCATGACCTCTGTTCCTATTCCCAGATCCTTACTCCAATGGTATCCGATGATTTTCCTTTTCCTCTAGCTGTAATAAACTCACTTGGTATGTATTGCTATCAATAAAGAAAGAGAGTGTGTACAAGATTAAAGATGATCTCCAATGGAAATCTCGCTCTATGGTAATTATTGCTTCGATCGTGATACTATCTTACAGTCGCCAAGGCCGGCACCTAATTAATATGTATTTTCATGGAGTGAAAGCTGAGTATAATCTCAAACCTCAAGTACCCGGTTACAATGAGGATTTGAACGTGCCGCTATACACAAACAATCTACATATGTAGATATATTCGTTGTTGTCATAATGGAAAAAGTTCATAACTTTTCGTCCCACTACAGCTTTATAGGTTACGTACGACCTATCTTAACATTTGTAGCCTTAGACTTTTCCATAAAATTCTCTGTGGAATACAGTGACAGTCCTATGAGTATATTTCATTCATTTTTCAGGTGTGCACTAAATACTTAGAGTCATTAGAGGAGAGTTGGTTCAATATTGCGATATTTCTTTTCTTTATGAAATCGATTTTCAACTGATTCAAATTTCACTCCTTAGCCCCATCGTTGCATTTTGCACCAGAGTTCATAGAGTTCCATCTCGAATTTTCCAGTTCATCACGCGTGTTATGTCATGCCAAGAATCCCCAATCCGAAAGTCATATAGAGAAATGTAAGCAGAGGACAGTATGTATGTATATGTATGTGTACGTGGAAACATAATTGTCCGAAGCAATTCTGATTAAGTACGTGACTTTATTCAAGTATTTTATTTTCGTCAGATAGAATTTCATTAAGAAAATCTCATCTACACTTGCCATTTTTGCCTAAGTAAGCAATTCAGTGTAAAGATCTTTTTAATGAAGATCTCTTTTAGTTAGTCCATTTTGAGTTGTCGTTTAATTAAGTCGCGTTTTTATTAGTTGTAATATTAATTGGTTTAATAAAGTTTTTTTTACTCATATAGCTTCATAGTTTATTTAAATGGCGCAGTCGGTAGGATTTGCGGTGTGAATTAATTCTTAACAAGAGTGAAAAATATTGTTAATATCTCACAAATTCTTCTAAGAATTTTTAAGCAAATCGAAATTTTAGTGAAAAGTGAAGTTCACGTTAAGCTATATATGAATTCAAAGAAATTCAAAAGAAAGTGAAAAAAATATATATATAAATACATGTAAATGTTTTTCGACACAGTATCGATAACCATTGCATGAATCCTTATCCGAACTTGAATAAAAAGAAGTCCAAGAGCCAATCATCTTTATCAATTAATTGAAGTACAATCAGAGTACGACAAAATAGCACTCACGTTTAAGGACTATGTATCCGAGGCAAGAGCGGTACCAGAATTTAGAGGCGACAACAGTTTCGACTGAGCGAACTTTATATCTGAAGCTGAAACCATCTCAGGACTAGTAGCAGCAGACGCAACCCAACAAAGTTACTTACTCAGAATATTCATATCGAACATACAAGGAGAAGCTCTGCAAGAAATATGAAAACTGGAGGATAAAACATGGGCAAACGTAAAAAAACGACTAAAGGAAACTTTTGGAGTACCAGAAAAATATAACCACATTATTAGAAAGGTAAACGAAGTAAAATTCAATGATATACATTCTAATTATAAAAATTTAAGTGTTTTATTGGATAGAATAAATTTAAAATATCAATTAGATGATAGTAAACCCTTAGAATTCAGACCTGAAAGAAATGAACAGTTTATTTTAAGTAAATGTTTTGTGATTCTTTACCTGAATATCAGAATTTTTTAGTAAAAATGAAAGAAATGGGAACAATGCGAGAAGCGTATAATTTAATTGAATTAAGTTCCAATCGTGAAAGAAAATTTGAAAATAAAAATAATGCAAGCTTTGGAAATAAATATGAAAATTATAAATCCTCAAGAAATCAAAATCAATTTCAAAGAAATCAAAGTCAATTTCAAAGAAATCAGAATCAATTTAATAATTATTCTCATACGAATTATCCTAATAACAGACCTTTCCCAAATTACCAAAATAAATATAATTTTAATCAAAGAAATAATCATAGTGGAAATTTTATCCAAAGAAATAACCAAAGTGGAAATTTTGCCCAAAGAAGTACACAAAATCTACAAAGATTTCAAAACAATGGTGCACCATATACAGCACAACCTGAACCCATGGTAGTTGATCAAGTAAATTTTCATTCGGTTCCTCAGAAAACGATTTACCGATAGTTACATTAACTGTTGAAAATAGAAAATTAGATTGTCTGATAGATACTGGAGCTGCCACTTCCATTATCCACGAACAATTATTCCCCAATAAAAAACGATTTAAATTAGACAAATCAGTAAATTTGTTAACCTTATCAGGAAAAGTTAAAATTACCCATGAAATCATTACTTCTATACCGGACGAGTTTAATCACGATGCAAATATGTGTTGGAAAGTAATGAATCTCTCAGAAAAAAAATTTCAAGCAATCTTAGGCCAAAATATTCTATTACCAATCCGAGCGAAAATCGATCTAGGTAAAGAAACTTTAGAAGTCTATGGTAAAGTAACTAAATTTAGAGACTCATGTCCTTTTAAAGAAATTAATCAATTGGAAATGATAGAAACTAACCCAACGGAATTAGTAAATCAGTTAGACACAAGACATTTGAATGGAGTAGAAGTAAAAGTACTTAGGAATATTCTTAAAGATAATAAGGATTTATTTTATCAGGAGGGACAGCAGTTGACCAATGTGAGGGAAATAAAACATTCCATTATCACAACACATAGTCAACCTATCCACTCAAAAATATACAGATTCCCAAAAATTCACGAATTAGAAGTAGAGAAAGAAATGAAAGAAATGCTGGAGCAAGGGATTATCAAAGCAAGTAAATCACCTTATAACTCACCGATCTGGGTAGTACCAAAGAAAATGGACAACTCAGGAAAGCAAAAATGGAGAATAGTTATAGATTATAGGAAACTAAACGAGATCACTATTGATGACAAGTTTCCAATTCCAAATATAGAGGGAATATTTGACAAGTTAAGAAAAGCACAGTACTTTTCTACACTTGATTTAGCTAAAGGATTTCATCAGATCCTTGTAGATGAAAAAGATATGGAGAAAACAGCATTCTCTACACCAAGCGGACATTATGAATATGTACGTATGCCATTTGGACTCAAGAATGCACCAGCGACATTCCAAAGAATGATGAATTTTATATTGGCAGAATATATTAACAAAACTTGTGTAGTTTATCTCGACGATATTCTGATCTTTAGTACATCATTACAAGAACACTTGGATTCTATTAATAAAATATTTAACTCTCTTCGAAACTATAATCTAAAAATTCAGATAGATAAATGTAAATTCTTTGCGAAAGATACGGAATATCTAGGTCATATATTGACAAATGATGGCATTAAACCTAATCCAAAAAAGATTGAAGCTATAAAAAATCTTAAAACACCGGACACTAAAAAACGCATTAAAAGTTTCTTAGATATCACTGGTTATTATAGAAAATTTATAAAAGACTATGCGAAAATTGCACAACCCTTAACACATTGTTTAAAGAAGGATAATAAGATAAATGTAAAAGACGGGAAATATATCAATGCTTTTGAAAAATTAAAAGAACTAATTATAAACCACCCAATCTTACAGTACCGATTTTAAAAAGAAATTTGTACTGACTACAGACGCAAGTCAATTTGCAATAGGAGCGGTCCTATCACAGGATGGACACCCTATTTGTTACGCTAGTAGGACACTAAATGAACACGAAAGGAATTACAGAACGATTGAAAAAGAATTACTTGCAATGGTCTGGTCGACGAAATACTTTAGGCCCTACCTTTATGGAACAAAGTTCTTAATAAAAACGGATCATAGGCCACTGGTATGGCTAAGCAGTTTAAAAGAACCCAACAGCAAATTACAAAGGTGGAAAATTAAATTAAATGAGTTTGATTATGAAATTGAGTATGTAAAGGGAAAAGAAAATCAAGTTGCTGACTTCTTAAGCAGAGTAAATATAGATGAACAGGAAATTAATAACGGAGAATTTGAAACCGATCAGGCTACAATTCATAGTGGAATTGAAGAAGTGAATGATCATATTCCAATTAGAGAGGAGATAGTCAATAAGTACAGAACACAGATTCTATTAGTGAGAACGAAAAGTCAGGAAACTCAAACTATAAACGGAAACAGGAAGATTTTTATATCAGAAAAAGAATTGGAGAATTCGAACTATCTGAACGATGTCTTAAGGAGACTTATGAAAAACAAAGGTACAGTAGGTATATATTCAGAGTTAGAATACACTCAATTTAATATCCTACAGGAAAAATTAATAGAATTATTCAGTAACAACAAAAGTCTAAAATTCATAAAGAGCACAAAGCTGGCGGAAGAGTTGACTTCAGACGAAGAAACTTTCAGTAAAATCAAATTTTATCATGAACAAAATAACCATAGAGGAATAAATGAAAATTATGAGGAATTAAAAGACGTGTACTACTATCCTAAATTAAAAGAGTTAATACAAAAATATATAAACAATTGCGAAATATGTAACTTAGCAAAATACGAAAGACGTCCCGAAAAGTTTGAATTTAAAGTTAGTGAAACACCACAAAAACTTAACGAAATAATACACGTAGATATTTATCATTGCCAAAAGAAATACTTCATTACAATAATGGACAAATTCACAAAACAATTATACGGGAATGACATCACAGATAAAAATAGTTTAACAATACTACAATATATTAGGAATAGAATTGCTATTCTGGGAAAACCCCAAAAGATTGTCTTAGATAACGAATTTAATAATGTAAATGTGAGGGATTATTTCAATAAAGAAGGAATACACTATCATTTTACAGCACCTAAAATTCATACAGGTAACGCGGATATAGAAAGAATCCATAGCACTCTTTCAGAACATATTCGTATACTCACAGTACGTAACCCTGAGCTTAACGTAACTGACAAGGTAAATAAAGCGATTGAATTTTATAATAATACAATCCATAGTACGATAAAGGAAAAACCAATCTTAGCATTAGTAGGAGAAGGTAAGTCTAAAGATGAAATCTACAGATTAAATAAAAGCCATAAGGAAAAAATAATAGGAAAATTAAATGTCGACAGAAAAGAACTACCCGAATCGTATCCACACAAAGAAGCTTTTATCAAAGATTATAAAGCAGAAAGGCAAAAGCATTTACCCAAATATAAACAAATAAAAGTTAATAGAAAAGTTCACCTTAATAGAATTAAGAAACAATATAAATATTTTACAGGTCCAAAACCTATGGATAACCCTAATGTTGGTCGTAGTGATCCTAACGGTACAAACTCAGGCTATAATCCAAATTGAGAAACTAGAAACCCAGGCCGGATACACGATAATTGAGAATGGGAACATATCACTCATTGAAGGATATGATAAAATACTACACGTTATAGATTTAGCAGAAATTCAACATATGATAGAAACTCTGGAGAAGGAAAGTAATTCAGGAATTCAATTCTCAGGAGACGAAAATCAGACACGATACATCCAGAACAAAATAACAAAACTATACGCAGAATTCAGTACTATTGTTCCAAGACAAAGAAGTAAAAGAGGACTCGTGAATATCATTGGCACAGGATATAAATGGATGTTTGGTGTTATGGACGAAGAAGATAGATTAGAAATCGAAGAACATTTAAGAATGATAGATGAGAACAATCATAATATAATTACTAATTTCAATAATCAAATCATGATTAACAACGACTTAGATAATAATATGAAAATTTTAGAAACCCAGATGAAAGAAAGCAATAAAAATATTAATAAAATATTAGGAAAACTAGAAGACAATTACAAAGAAGTAATGAAGCACATACAGTTCAATCGAATTCTGGACAATCTTAAAATTGTGGAAGAAGAAATTGGAAAAATCCAAGATAACATAAACGCAGCGAGAATAGGAATAATGTCTGGGAATTTGTTAAACCAAGCCGAAATAAAAGAATTTAGTATCACCGCTGAAAAGCTAGAATTTCTAAAACTTGCCCTATTAGGAAACACACAAAAATTAATATTTGTCATTAACATCCCTAGATTTTCAAATGATTTATCCCAAACCTTTTATATTTTACCAATCCCAAATCAAGAAGGTAAAGAAATCAACATCGAATCGAGAGAAATACTAAAATATAACAAAAATATATTTAAAAATCAAGGAAATGAAATTAAGTCTTTAGTTAAGGAAGATATATGTATAAATAATTTAGTTATGAGCAAAACTTTCAAATATTGCAAGATGAGAAAAAATCCAGATGTATATGTAAATGAATTAAAGAAAGGTTTAATAATAATTAGTAATGCTAACAATTTTGAAATGAATAATACATGTAATAATCAAAAGTATATATTAAATGGCAATTACGTAATCAAATTCAACCAATGTGAAGTAAGAATTAAAGAACAAATATATTGTAATAATTTCAAAGAATATACAGAAAATATAATTTTACCTAATTATGTAGCACTGGAAAATTAACCTGAAATAGTTAATGTGTCAGACATCCACTTGAAACAGATTGAAAATAATAAAATTATCAATGAATTGCATTTTAAATTTAGAAGAATTGATTTAGTGGGATCTTCGATCGGATTCATTGTAATAATTATAATAATTATCAAATACTGTAAAAATAAAAATAAATTACTTAACATCAAAATTCAGGAGAATATTGAACTTAAAGGGGGAGGTGTTATGTCATGCCAAGAATCCCCAATCCGAAAGTCATATAGAGAAATGTAAGCAGAGGACAGTATGTATGTATATGTATGTGTACGTGGAAACATAATTGTCCGATGCAATTCTGATTAAGTACGTGACTTTATTCAAGTATTTTATTTTCGTCAGATAGAATTTCATTAAGAAAATCTCATCTACACTTGTCATTTTTGCCTAAGTAAGCAATTCAGTGTAAAGATCTTTTTAATGAAGATCTCTTTTAGTTAGTCCATTTTGAGTTGTCGTTTAATTAAGTCGCGTTTTTATTAGTTGTAATATTAATTGGTTTAATAAAGTTTTTTTTTACTCATATAGCTTCATAGTTTATTTAAATCTCATGAGCATGAAAAAGATATGGTCTTTATTCGAACTCTTTTTAATTCAAAGGAGACTGACTTAAAATTTCAATGAATACTGCTTTCCTTACTGTCATCTGCTTCTACAAAAACCTGCGTTAAGCGTTCTACTGTCTTCTATTGTCGATTGTAGATCTGATCTGCACTGAGAAAAATTATGACCTATTGCTTGAAAATATTTGTAAAAGTCTAGAATGTGATTCTTATAACCGTCCAGATTTCTTTTTGCTTTCTCTCAATATGTCGGTATAGCTCCCTGCTCCGAAAGGTAGACATTGCAGCTCTTATAAAAAGCATAGTATGTCCTGCTTTAAGTTATTCTCGAAGACAGTTATTGGACGTTTAAGAAGGATTCATAAAAAATAAAAACAAACGTGAGAAGACTTGTTTCTTCTTCCTTTCATGTTGAACGCATTTTTCAATAACCGTTGAATTGTAAAAAGTTAATCTCAATGTTTTCCGTAAACTACAGATAATAAAATTCTGGAACTATTCTAATCCGATATATTCGTACCTCAATTTTGGGTAAATTTTGTACAAAAAGTCAGTAGAATGATAGAATTTCATTTTTCTTAGAAGTATTCCTAATTATAGGTAACATACATAGCACCTATATAGAAAAGGCACGGACATATTTGTGAATGGTCCTTCATCTAAGTAAAGGTTATCTGCCGAATGAGTCATTCGTTTTTCTTAATCAAGACTTACAGGGAATTTTATAATGTATCTCTACGAGCAAAACTACATACATCCCAAATCTTTGTTTGTGTATAATTTTCAGTATTGAATTTTTCCTTGTATTTTGGAGAAGGAAATGGCATCCTTGTGCGAACAAAATTTATTGCTGTGACTTCTATCTCTCTGTTGCAGGAGGAAATTGGTTTATGTTTGCACCTTCTCTAATTACATGTAAAGTGGCATTGTAAATCAATTATCTCTCTTGGGAAATTGTTATAAACTTCATTCTATGGATATTTAAAATAAAGAACACCGGTATTGAATATTGGAAAAGAAGCAAATTGGGAATCTATTCCTGACGGTCTTTGATTTGGGAAGTTGCATGCAAAGTATCCTTTTTAATTTAAAATAATTTTCGGTATTATTCATAATAAAACTTTAACATCATCTTTAGAGGAAAATTAAAAAAAAATAATTTCTTTACTTTAATGTTTTAATTTTTAAATTTTTAATTTGTTTTACATATTTTACTCCCATACGACGGATGCAAAGTCATGGAATAACAAGGTTTACTAACAGAAGCTCTCCAAAGCACTTGAGATGCAAATAAATTCCTTTGAAATTTTTCTGTCAAATCAAGTCATTTGACATGCCTGGGGTTTTCGTTTCGAATTGCAATTTTGTGACATTGCTTCAAGATACAAAGTCATCTTTCATCTTGTATAGGTATAGGCATGTAGATGTTTAGGTATATGTTAATACATATATATGCACATTGAAGGTATTTAAACCGAAATGGAGGGAATAGTGCAATATTGAAGTCCAATAATATTGAAATTGATTTAGAACATGCAACTATTCTGTAATTCATGTTAGTAATTGATGTAGATTAACAATTCATTGTTGATTATTGAGTTGAAAATTGGTGTCGCATTGAAAATGTTGAGGTTGTTCAAACACAATTTGAAGCATATAAAATGATGTGTTCTTACTGTATGTCAAATTCTTCACAGTGATAGCTTTCGTTGGTTGAACAAAAAGGTAAAGATCTTTCAAAAAGTGATCCGGGTTATTAGGGAGATTTACTTCGAAAAAGTTGAAGCAGGAGAGCGTCGGCTATGTGAAAACCCTATATTCCTAAGATGAAGGTGAAGATGGAAAAAACAATGCACGCAGGCGAGTAAAGAAGAAAGCGAAAAAAACTCACGATCGAATGCCTACTCATCCTGGCAACCTTTGTGAACAGTTTAAAGTTTTAATTCAAAATGAACAGAAAAAAGCTTAATTTAAATTTCACTCGAAAATCAAAAACATTTTATTTCAAATTCAATACACCAGATGGATTTAGGTTATGTACTTACAAGCATTAATCAATGCTCGAAGCTTGTCAGCACTCACAACTATATACCGCTCTGCTCTTAATGGTTACTCTCATCTGCTTTATCAAATTGGATCAAGGTTGCTGAATAATTTATCCACACATTTATTAAAAACACAATTAATCCTTTCTCTAATTCCAAACAATTGAATATGTTCAATTCATATGGTCGCAAGGCCAGTTGCAGTTTAAACATTTGAACCTGGAAATATGAATTCACTCGTTGTTCTAACAAACCAAAAATGCCTGGGAACAGAATGCCACGCAATAATGCAATAAATATTGACATGACATAAAAATTAAATTTGCAAATTTACTTGCGCGAAGATGACATTTTCAAAGTTCTTTTTTTTTTAACAAAACAAAATATTGGTTTTGTTTTGGTCTTCCAATCCAATCTTAACAAATGCCAACCACACTACTACCAATCATAACACATTTGACACTTCATTAGGGTGATTGCGTTAAAATTTCAAAGTTCGCGCTTCAAAATCTGTCCACTGGGGACATTTAGTTATTACGGCTTGATCGCATTCTGTTCCAAGGTTAAAAAATACTCACACTTCTTTGAAGCCTGTTGTCGTGCTGAATATCGAAACTACTCAAATAATCGATATCAATGTGCGAGGCTCTCTTAACGGAATCAACAATCAGAACAAGGATTGTAAAACTGACGATACTAAGGATAGTAAATATCAAATGTGGTTCGGAAAATGAATTTTGAGCATCAAAGTCTTTGTAGATATTAAAAACGTTTAAAACAAGTGCTTGCAGTGTTGAAATAATATAAGTGAGTATTTGCCATTGGAAAATATTTTTGAAGTCGTATGCCGTTCGGGAAATCTTCCAATGGATCGCAGCCATTTTATCCAATTCATCACTACAATCGCAGCATCTTTGCATTGAAATCTTTTGGAGTTTACCAAATTTGATGTAGATTTTTTGCATGTACGCATTTAACTGCTGGAACTGAGCCGTTGTAACGATCATAAAAGTCACAAAAAATATCAGAACAATAAATCGCGTTTGAAACACAGAATAAATGAGTAGAAATGTCAAAATTTTAACCTCTGCAGCTAATTGCAGATTACGCCCAATTGAATAATGTAGGTATATCGCTATTATCACCAATTGTGCTATAAGAAAAATTAGAGCCTTGTTGCCATAGACTGCTGGATTTCGTGTTAGTTTCAAAATATCTCTGTGATTTGCCAACAATTTTTCGAAAGCAGTAAATAAATGGCCGGCTTTAATTAGCAGAGTTATTTGTAATACAATCGCATTAATTGTCACAAAAAAATATAATGGGTATTGCACTACGTTTTTAATAAACGTGTTCTCACTATACCGTTCACGATAATATAGAAGATATATAAATGATCCGCTTAATACCAAAATTGTCACAATCGATTGAAGCTTGCATAGAAATTTGGTGGCCTTACATCTCTGTATTACTCCTTGAGTAAGATTTATGCGAAATGTTATAAGGGCGAAAATTCTAGATAAATAATATATGAGAAAATATAAACCGTGCAACATGAACTCACTACAATTCGTCATGTTTACAAACTAACTAAGTTTTGAGATAAAAATTTAGGAGAGAAAGCTTTTGAATTTTATTATAATCTTTAAAATGCCACACCACATTTATAATGTTTTTAAGGGAACGGGTGGCTTGACACGCAAGTTTTTCTGATAAATTTATATGCACTCTAAATAATGAGGTTGTCATGCTAGTAAACTTAACATAAAAATTAAATCAAAATTATTGAATTTCTTCAATTTAACTAAAACATGCTATTTACTTATCAATGTAGTAATTACATGCTATATGTGAATGTAATATTGCCATGATTTTAGTAAAATTACTTTATTAAATTCAGCCTGTATATCTTTGAATTTTTCAATTACAATGCTTTATTGTTTCCAAGATATAATTTCAATTATGTAAGTAAGAATTTAATTAATTAAGTGTACAGGCTTGACCTTTTCATCTTAAATATAAAATTATTTTAGAAAGACTGGATAACTGCATCATATAATAGGTTTCTTTAAGGAAAAGGAAACATAAAAACCTTATACGACTCGTTTTGTATACAGGGTGATTCAGATCAAGATACCTTCCGGTATACCACGCGATTCCTTGAGGTAAGCTGATCAAAAGATTCTTCCACATACCCCCCCCCCCCCCTTACTTAACAAATACAGAAGAATACACTTCTCGACAGTTACTATTCTTGGCTATTTAATAAGCCAACAATATCCAAAATCTATAGGGTGCTTCAAAAGTTATACTCATTTATTCCCATCAGGGTTCACGAATATTGGCGAAATCTTCAACTGGCCACAACTCCTAAAGGAAGGTTTCTAGGGAAGGTTTCTTGGGATGTGGAGTCATTCCGTCGAAAAATAGTATACTAAGTTTAACACTAGCTTTAGAATTTTGTTTTGTTTAGTTTGTAAAGTTTGGATGTGTGTTTTCGCGCAGTGTCCCCAGCAGGGGCAGCCGTATAAAAGAACACTTTGAAAGATACTATTATATAGTATTAGTTTGCTGTCTGTAGAGGTAGTTTGACCTCCTATGAATTAGTGGATATAGGGTCTTGATTAGAGTATCTGCCTTTCGGATTGCCATAGACGTGTTTACTTTGTATGCCAGTTTGGTGTCCAGATATAAGCCTAAGTATTTGGTGTTATCCATCCAACTTATATGGAGCCCAAGTAGTATTAAGTCTCTACTAGGTAGGGACGATGCTTTCCGTTTTCTTGAGAAGAAAATGGCTTGGGGTTTTTCTGCGTTCACTTTAATTTTCCATTTTATGTAGTATCGGTTAAGTGATAGAAATGCTGACTCTAAGGCATTTATTATTTGATTGGGGTCAGTTGAGGTTGATAAGATTGGAGTGTCAGCGGCATAAAGCCCAAGTTGGCAGTGGTTGAGTTTGGGTAAATCGCTAGTAAAGATGCTATAAAGTACAGGGCTGATAGATGATTCTTGTGGAACGGCCGCTTTGATGGCGTAAGTTTTAGAAGATTTCCCGTTTATGCAAACATAGAAAGATCTGTCTTGAAGAAAGCTTGGAATTATTTTAATCAGATATGTTGGAAACCCCGCTGCGTGCATTTTGTGTAGAAGGCCCTTATGCCACACTGAGTCGAACGCTTTTTCAATGTCCAGCGTTATCATGCCCCATAATTTTTTCTCGCGGAAACTAGTATTGACTATGTTGTTTATTCTAAGCAGTTGGTGGCAGCTGGAGTGTGCTTCTTTAAGTCCATACTGTTCGGCTGGTAAGATTGTTTTTTCTTCGATAATTGTAGTCAAATAGTATTTTATAATTTTTACAAACAACTTGCTTGTGGAGCTGAGGAGACTTATAGCTCTGAAGCCAGTGGCGGATCCAGGGAGGGGGGTCGTGGGGTCATGACCCCCCCCCCCCCCCACCCTAAATATGCAGAAAAAATATTTAATTAATTGAGTTATTTGAAAAAATATATTTTTTATTTTATATTTTTTTTTTATTTATATAATTCAACTTAAAAAAAATTGTTATTCCAAAACTAAAAAAAATAAAAATTTATTTCAATGAATGCTATTGTATGCATGTGATGTATGTGTATAGGTTTTTCTCGGAATTTTAGTTTCGGACCTCAGCTTTGGGTGATCCAAGAAAAACACTTCCCAAGCCATGAAACAGACTCCCTCACTACCACATCAGAGCTAACTTTACTTAGTCCTAACTCCTGTTATATTTCGGGGCTTACCTTAGCCGAAGGCAATCACTCTACGCCGTTTCAGGCACCTATGATTAAGACAACTCGCACACTTTTATTTATATATATATTTTTTTACTTTTGCTTTGTTCACAAACTTTTTCTTTCACAAACTTCCTCTTATGGTTATTTTCACAAAACGTTTTTGTTTTTTTTTCTTATCGCAACTTCTATTTTCTTTACCTGTTTACAATTAGTGTTCAGCCTACCGCCGCGGACGATGGTTTTAAGGAAATTTGATATTTTCATAAATATCAAACCGTCTTGCTATCGTGCATACATTGTTGCACCCACAATGTATTGTATTCCAAATAATTACTTCTGTTAATTTTCGCATAGAAATCTACCCAAGTTCCAATTTATATTGTCCGATGCTAATGAAAACAGATCAAAAAAACAAAAAACTAACTAAAATCATTTTGAAAACTGTTTTTTTTACCTGTGGAGTGGAATGCGCACAGGTAAGCGCAACCCCTCTCACTAGCCAGATGGGCCTCATGCCTATTGATAACGAATCAACCGAACTAAAGTTCTTTTTTCGTGACGTTGTTAGCTTTCGGAGTATTGGGAAAGATAGTTGATAACAAATATCAATGGATCCTTGGAAGGTATATTTAAAAAAATCTTAAATAAAACTTTGATGATAGATATTATAAAAATCCACGTACAGAGTACTCAACATTGATAAATTTGCTGGTTCGTACTGACAAAATACGCAATGTTAAGTTGGGCATTTCCGATATTTTTTACTTCGTTGCTATATACGAAGTTAATGACTTCATATCAAACGCAACCCATCCATATAAATTTGCATTGCCAGTCGATTTTTCACGTAGATGGATATGGAAAAAAAAAACACAAAATATTTTTGCCCATCTATACATCGGGGTATCTGACCATTTATTATATTTATGCGTCACTAACATTAGGACAAACTAATATACTACGGTGCCTGGGTTTTTCCATGAGATGTATAAAAACCTAAGAATAGAAAAATTGAATTATTGCAACCGATTTGTACCAGCAATTGGGTATATGACAGTAGGGGATATGGCAAGATTCATCCATCTTAACCACAGAGGATGTACACATTTATCTTAAGATTCTTAAGAATGAAATATGAATCCAAAATACCGAAATATAGTTAATGAGATAGATATGTACTCCTATTATTTGTGAATGTTCCATATCTATATAACTCTTGTGTAATACATACTCGATCTCGTATGTAGGTACGTATGTATGAACCTCCGTTCATAAAGCAAATTTTAAGCATTTCAAATACAATTTATGTCCTTCGGACACATAAGTTTTCTTCTATCCGTGCTGCAACAATATCCTGATATGTACCTCTCTACTTTATCATCTCGAAAGCGTATGATTTTATAGTTTAACAACCATCTGGCGAATTTCCATGAAAAAACTTTCCCAACCATAGCTCGTTTGCATTCGTTCCAATTTTTTCCCCCTCAATCCTTTATATAAGTTGACAAGGACTTTAGAAACATATTGTCGGAAAAAATGTACAGTTTCCTTTGGAGTAACGAGAAATGAAAGCTTTAGAATCGTTGAAAATAATCTATCGTATTTCATCTACATATGTAATATTAGCATGTTGTCAAGAATTGTGTTACTTAGCATTGCACAAGGCATACTGAGAGATACAGGATAGGACTACGAATCCTTTTAAGGATAAATCTAGCGTTTCAAATTGAATGCTTTCTCTTAAACTGTTAAAAGCTCTAGGGGAAGCTTTTACATGGAAAACTCAGTAATGGGTATGCTTTCTCTTACCATTTTCTGTCTGTCCCACTGGTTTTTCTCTTTAATGTAAAAAGCTGAAATAGTCTTAAAAAGGTTAGTGACCTTAAAAATATTTACTCCGAAAATATTTTAGCTTTTCGGATTAATCTGTGTCTTTTACTTTACTTCAAACTTTACAATCAATTTAAAAGTAATTGGAGAATAGTTTTGCGTGAGCTTTTAGTTTATATTTTAATTATGTTTGAGGTATTAATTATTCGATGCGGTTAGTTTTGAATTGAGCGTACATATATACAAACTTGTGCGTTATGTTTGGTTTTTGCTTAAATATTAGGATAATTTCCAATTACCTTATGACAATATTAGTTAATTTGTGATCAAAGGCAATTTGATTTAGCTACTAATTCAGTGAAAATAATTATTGCGAAAGGGAATTTTTTTCTTTTTAAATAAATATATTTTTTTAAAGTTTGCTTTACTAATTGTAAGTGCATATAGTGACATTATAGTAGGAATGGTTGGTTTAATAATGGATTAATCTGAATATTATCTAATTCGATATTATTTTCATACCAGAATTTTGTTCACAGCTTTTGTATAAATACTAAGCCTCCCAAGTAGCAAATTGAAGTGAAAAACCCGTCATATAGGTAACCGTTTTATCACTTCGGTTGCATACACCCAACAGTTGCATATTCGTGTATATAACGTGTCATATACGATGTGATGACGTGTATTCAACTGTATTTGGACGGTTTTTTAATAACTTCGGTGAAAATGTAACCTATAAATCATGGTAAAAACACTAGTGGCATTGATGTTACTATGACGTTTTTCAGTGACTTACGTGAAACAATAACCAATTCGCCACGGTAAAGAAACTATCGACATAAAGTTTGCTGTGACGTTTTTTAATTCCTTCGATGTAAATGTAACTTAATCCGCATGGACTATTATCACACCGTTTTTTTTTTTTTTGCAAGATGTTTGAAAAGTTTGAATTAGGCCTTGATTATATACTCTACATATATGAATGATTACGTGCAGCTCAGCTTATTCAGCTTCACGCAGAAGATACAGGAAATAGGGTAAAACTAGTGAGACTGATATAATAGTCTTTTGTAGAAAGCTTCTATGTTCGCAAGCAACAACGCTTAAGGTTCATATGGTTACAGAAATATAAATAAACCAAAATAGAAAATATCTAAGTATTATTATTTATAGTAGATTTAATGGCATTACAACATGATAGGCTTAAGGTTAATATGCTAACATAATATAAGTATAATTAAAAAAATCAATACAGCAAAAATTCAAGTATTATAAAATAAATCATTTTCAACAGGTTGCTAAATATATATAGTTGAATCAAAGCAATAAAAATCTAAGTATTCTATTTTAAGGTTACCCGTGGGGAATTAGCAAAATAATATAATTTTGGTGGTTTGGTGGTTGGTGGAAGGTTGATTTGAAGTGGATGTGCTTGTCGATGTAGCATCTTCTCGTTTCCTAATAATATAAATAAATTTGTCGAAATATTAACAGGCAAGAACTATTTACCTTTTTCTTTCCACCCTAGTTTTAGAATCTTTAAGTATTCTTTGAAGAACAGTGCCCCGTTGTTATCGGTAAATTTGCTATGGAAATGTCTAACAACTCCAAAAAGTAACTGCACCGTTTCCACGTTTCCCCGTCAACGATAACTGCTCTAATAGTTCATCCTTAAACATAGAATATTTTACAAACGCCGAATAATTTACACTGATATCTTCACTATTTGAAATTATTTGACTTTTATGTATTTTTTTGATATGAAGAATCACTTTAGCTGCTCGCCTGTTAAATAAAAGTCTGCGTCTTATTATAACTTTTTTCATTTCTTTTTTTCACCGACCAAATGACATTAATTTAATTCATTTAATTTTTTTTTCCTGTGGATTTTCTATTTATTATGTTATTTTACCACTATTTTACTCAATTTACTACTATTATATTCAGTTTACCACATTATATGAAAAACTAAATTTTAGTTTATTTTTCTTGCACAGAGTACATGCAGCACTACCGGTACCGTCTGCAGTTAAGTACATTATGCATCTTTTATTTGCATGTTTCCGCAAGGTCTGTTACTTTGAGGTCAATATGGAACTTAAAATTCACCAACAGTATTTTCCAGGGTACAGAGTAACCTTTTCTCCATCGAAAAATAATTTTTTCGTCACTTGTCGTTGCTCTTAGGTCACTATAGAACTGCAAATTCACCAGCAGTGTCTTTTTTCAATTTTGAATATTAATTTTTTTTTTAATTTGGTGTAAATATGGGAAAAATATGATTGAATTTTGCAATACCATTTCAAGCTAGCAACGAAGAGACCCATTTTTTACTTGCAGTCGCTCTAAAGTTATAAAGAACCTAAAAATTCCAAACCAGTTATTTTTAAGGCACATTGAAACCTCAGTGTCTGTTTTCATACACTATGAGGTTTTTCTGACACTAAAATTGGCTGCGTTTTCTGAATTAGTGACAAAGTAGCTGAGAAGCTACCATATTTTTTTAAAGAAATGCTAGTTATTTTGTAACCGCGGTGACAGATTGCTACTTGGGCTTATGCATAAAAATGAGTTTGATCTTGTGATTTCGAGCTCAAGCAGTGAGTCTAGACTATTTATTTAAAGTGATTCTCGCAATGGTATGCAAAATGAAGTTGACTAAACTTATGATCAGTGAGTTGATGTCAATGTTTTTATCCCATAGTATGTATTAGCCCGCCTTGTTATACAATCTCATTTGTAAAAATATTATCAAATGAAATATCATAGTGGTACAGAAAATAAAGAGAAAAATGATGACGTAAGTGATACAACCGAACAGTGTAGAAATAGTTTTGATATAGTACTGCCAAGCCAACAAATAAAACTTGCAACAGTCTGACTTAAATAGGGAATAGGAGTTCCTATAGGATGATCAATATCCCAACTATACCACCAAGAGATAATTGCCTACTTTTTGGCATTGAAAATGAGACGGCTTTATTTTGGGTACAAAGCTAAGCTTTTGGACTTCTCAAATCTAATATGAAAAATTGGTGTTGATGACGTGATTTCTGATAAAAATAGTAGTGACAACAAAATTAGCTAAAATTCCGAACTTTTAAATTTGTTGAGCCATAACTTCTAAACGGAGGAGAGGAGGGAAAATTTTAATTTTAAACATATTAAGTCAATCATCATCATAGGGTGTTTAAGAAGTTACATGGTGATCTATAAAAACATAGTCCAATATCTTAGTCCCCCGCCCCAACACCTATTCAATTTTTTGCATATCTAAGTAAGAATTATTCGGATGTAACACCACATACGGGTTACCCTGTATCTTGCGTTTGATGAAAAGTTGTTGTAAATTTTTTCGCTGCTAGAAGCTGGATTTCAAAAAAGTGTGAAAATTCAAAGAGGAATACCATACCTCTCATCTTTTAATAAAGCTGTCATGCTATTGTTGCAGTATTTCACTGCTTCGCTGTTGTAATAAGTAATGCATAGATCCTGGCTACATGGTTTCTTAGTTTCGAAGTGGTTGCAGTTAAACTAGCCGAAATTGCAAACGGAAATTTGTATTTTAAAACCAAATGCCTTGTGCGGCCTTAAAGTCCTCAATACTTGGGAATTTAATATAATCTTTGGTACAATTAGAAGTTGTTTGTGAAACTTTATGGATTTGCTTTTAATAGCGTCGCGTTGCCTCGTGAGTTCTTAGATTCTCTTACAACTTAAGTAAACACTCGTTTTTTACCGTTGCTTTGATAACCAACTTGCGTTTCCATGATGAGATAAAAATAAAACCGGTCAAGTGCGAGTCGGACTCGCACACGAAAGATTCCGTACCATAGCACAAGATTTAAACTATGTACTTTTTAGACTAAGCAAAAACAAAAATTTATTGAGTGGGGACCACTTTTAATTCTTAACTTTATTTTATTTTCATTATTTCTTGTTATAGCAGCTATAATTACTCACTCTTGAAAAATTTCATGTGTCTAGGTTAGGTTACGTTAGGTAAGAAGGGTGCCACTGGACAACCAGCCAGCCTCACTTAGACCTCCAATGAGTCCATTGTGCCCCTAGACCTCATGGGATAACCCTTCAAGCCGCGGATTTATCCTGCTTTCCTTGGGAAACTCAGGATATATCCAAGACCTTTAACCTAGATCCATCCTGCCTCACTTAGAAAACTCAGGATGTCTCTGAACTTTACACTTTGAAGCTCCCCCAGACTTGAAAAGAAGTAGCTACCTAGTAGCCTGCCTCTTTGTTCATCAGAGCGGGGCATTCGCAAAGCACATGCTTGACGGATTCAATTTCCTCCGAGTCCCTACAACTCCTGCAGAAATCGTTCGCCGCCATTTCCAGTCTTCTAGCATGGTTCCCTATGGCCCAGTGACCCGTCATGACCCCTACTAGATTCCTGGTATTTGCTCTGCTGCTGTTAAGCAGTTCCCATGTCCTTTTCCTGTCATATGCAGGCCACAATTGCCTCGCAATGCGACAGGTATCCCTGCTGGTCCATCGGAGGCCTGCCTTTAGATAGACGTCCCTGATGATTTCCTCTTTTAAAGCTCCGATTGGGATCCTCACGTAAGCTACAGCTGCGGAGCTATCCAATTCGGAGCCCTTTTTGGCCAACTCGGTCAATTCCTCAAGCCTTGTTTTGCTTAACTGCACCAATTTTGATTTTACCAGCCCAGCATCCAGCGCCCTGATGGCTGCCTGGCTATCAGTATATATGCAGATATGCTATGCGGGCTCTCTGCACGTGGATACCAATGTTGCCGCCTGATAAATCGCTATGAGCTCTGCCTGAAAAGCACTGCATTTGTCAGGCAGTCTATAAGACTCGTGCCACTGGAGATCTCTAGCGTACACTCCAGCCCCTGTGCCCGCACTCGTCTTGGAGATGTGTCTACCTATTACGGTTCATGAGATACAGCCTGCTGACGGACACACGGATGGATAGACGGACAGACGGACAGCGGAGGCATAGTTGGCACCTTTTGCGTACGGAACCCTAAAAAAAAACAGTCCACGAACTAATCTTTTTCAAATATTTTTTTTTACTAAACCGAAGAGCTCTAGCTCAGTAGAAGCTTTCGTTCCGAGCAAATTATCAACTATCAAGGTCTATCTAAAGACACAGAACTGACTCATGACTAGAGCAATATTTTTGCACATCCTACATAGCAAATGATTAAAAAATCGACTAATAAGTAATTGTTAGTTTTTATGCGTAAGGCCCAGTATCTTGGATGAGATAGCCGAATCTAAATTATGCAAGTATCAGGATTGACGAGAGAAACAAAAAAACAGTATAGAACAGGTGGCGGTCGCTTTTTATGAAATAAACTGTACTTTTAAAACTAGACACACTACTGCTATTAACATTGTATTGGTATGTCATTGAAGGAATGTATATTTACAACCCTTCGTAATGGCGGTTACTGAAGAAGGAAATGTTTTTGTTTTTTGTTTTGCAAATAATATTCTTTAATGCCAGATGGAGTGAAGTATTGAACTGCAGTGATTATTTCTGAACTCATTATGTCATGTGGGATATGCTGCCAGCATTTTGGAGGAAGATACTTTATAGCCGGGATTCTTAAATTACTTATTATCAGGGATAAATTATTTATGCAGATTATGAAAAGCAATAGTCCTATATGGCTGCTCTCAGGAACCTCAGAAGTGTTATGTATTTCATCAGAAAAATTTGCACGAATAGAATAGAAAAGCCAAATGATTAGAAGATCTAAGAACAGTCAGTTTGTGATTTTAAAATTCTATACTTTCTTGAGCAAAGTAATAATCACAAAAACCATCCACTGTTTTGGAAATAAAATAGAATAGATAAATTAAGGTAATAATAGAAAACAGAAACGCTGGACAAACCGCAATATTGATGAGATTAAAGGAAAAATAAAATAAGTAAAAAACGAGTTTTCAAAAAAAAAAATGAGTCCAAGCCGTATGAAAATGTAGAAAATAAACTTTTCTTCACACACAGAGGTGGACTCAGATTTTTTGATTGGGACATTTCTCTTGAATATTCTTTCTCTTCATGAATCAAATCACTTATTACCTCTGATTGATCATACTGAAATATATCGGTGATTGTCAGCGAATAAAATTTGAGTCCACCTCTGTGTGTGAAGAAAAGTTTATTTTCTACTTTTTCATTCGGCTTGGCCTCAGTTTTGTTTGAAAACTCGTTTTTTAATTATTTTATTTTCTGCCTTTTTCACGTTAACTAAATTGTTATTACGTGCTGCATGGAGATATTTTAAAACAATTTTATGACGGCTGAAAGACACTGATTTACTGAATTTTCCCAATTATACATGTTTTCCACAGCTTTTCCTATTACTATGAATTTTTTTTAAAAATTTACATGAATTTTCCTCGATTTTCCATGCAAGTTTTCATGATTGTTGAAGAGAAAGTATTGATGCCAGTAGGACGGAAAAAAAATGATTCCGCATAGCTTATAAAACTTTTTTGTCGGAAAATTTTCCGAAAAGTCGGAAAATTCCGGAAATTCCAGAAAAATTGGACAATTCTGCACTTTTCCTGAAACAGATTTATCATTAATCATATCGATGAAAATTTTTCCGGGCTTTCGGTGAAATTTTCCACAAAAGCAACTTTATGCAACTCATTTCGCTCAACAACTTTGTCTTAGTTTGCAATACGCTCAAACGCTTCCTTGATCGGAAAATCTCCGGAAAAGCGTTTTACATGAATTTTCCTCGATTTTTTCTGCAAGTTTCCACCATTGTCGGAGAGAAATTAATGATGCCAGTTGATAGGGAACTTGATCGTGGAAAAGTCGGAAAATTCCGGAAATTTTTTTTTTGGAAAAATCGGAAAACTTCATTTTTCCTGAAGCGGATTTATCACTAATCAAATTTGTACCAAATTTTCAAATGATTTTTCCCGATTTACCGGGTTTTCCATGGAAATTTCCGGTTCCGCGACATGAACTTGTGTGCCAAATTTCAGCTCGCTGTGATGGCGAAAAGTGGGTCTACCAGAGTGTCGAAAACAGTAAAAAAGAAATATACAGACAGACAAATTCGTGTACGAGTTAAAGGGCGGGCTGGTCTCAAAAAAATTAACCCTTTTGGGAATCAGAAGCGCCAAGTAACACTTCATTAAGAGTTTCATTAGGATCAGAGGAAAATACCTGATCAGGAGATTTTTCGGAATCCACACTTATGCTGCCGGACTGCATTATTCTTGATGAAATAATATGTTCAATAAAAGATATCTTGAGGAGTAGCAAAGAAAGACGAGTGGGTCTAGTTAAAGCCTCGTTTCCACTTATACAAATTTTCTTACCCGACAAGTTTTGAAGCAAGTTGGCAACATTCTGTCTAAGTGGAAACGCTATATGAAAATTCAGACACATGTTGGCAACTTGTTCGATGTCGGCTGTAAAAACTCGCAGAATTTGTTGGGTGGATTTGTTCATTTAAGTGGAAACGCTTATTTGTTGTGTTGGCTAAACTAGTGGAAGGCAATGGAATAGAATGCATGAAGTTAAGCCAACAAGTTCGCGAGAATTTATTTAAATGGAAACACTTGTAAGTTTAAGCTAACATGTCGGCTCCCAACAAGTACACAACATGTTGCCGAACAAGTCGGCACAATTTGTATAAGTGGAAACGAGGCTTAACAATACATAAGTAGAACTTACCTAGCAAAGCTTCAGAAAGTGCGATATATGAAGCCAGTGAGTCAAATTTCTCAAATGATGACCATGGAGGAATTCTGACTATAACCTAATTACCATCTAATACCAAAGTATATAAATTTTGCACGGAGTTAGTCACTAGTTACATTTTAGAAGGA
Source organism: Dioctria linearis (assembly GCA_963930735.1). Classification (NCBI taxonomy): domain Eukaryota; kingdom Metazoa; phylum Arthropoda; class Insecta; order Diptera; family Asilidae; genus Dioctria; species Dioctria linearis. Next base: position 192,262,532 of record OZ005744.1, on the reverse strand, counting down.
AGAACAAATCTGCTTATTAGAATTGTGTATGTGACGAATCCAAAAAATTATACAATTTTGCATTGAAAATTTTTATATCATCTGATAGCAATTATATGTTGATTGAGTTCGAAAAATTAGCGTTAAAAAAACCATTAATATGACTAAATATATGAAATGATTAGACTTCCAGACATTCTCCGTAAGTTTTGGATTTTAGAGACAAAGAATTAGAGTTAGTTACCACTTGGCAGAGTTTTAGAAAAATTTATGGGATTTAAACTTTTTCTTCTTTAAACAGCTTTTTCTTCTATACAACTTCTTTATAGTTCCTATTTAGGTATGTATTTATGTACCTAATATCAAATTCATGAAATTTGATTAACTAGTATTGGGGCAAGGTGCTGCAAGCTGTAATGGTAAATTCTAAAGTTTTCAAAAATATTACGGGCAGCCTAGAGAAGAAATCTTGATGCCATAGATTGGGCGACTCTATATTGAATATCAGGCATATCGGGTTTCTCAAAATCAGAGTGTACAATAATAATCCCAGTTCTCCTAAGGAAAAGAAAAGCAAATGTCAGACAAGAAATTGCAGCGATCAAATAAACCTCTTTGCCCGTGATGCAGTTATTATGTTTGCCTTAGAGGCAAATATGTCAGCCATCGGCAGTTGCTTGAATAAGCGGCATGCCTAAAAATCAGTGGATTATGGCTTCCCAAGAGAGCGAAGTATCTCAACTAGCGTACGGAGGGCTGCCAGATGGTGGGATCCTCTCGGATCTAAGGCAACGAGTCCTATATGTTATTTCATGCTGTTCAAAAACCGAAGGTCTAAGCATCAATCCTAGCAAAACCTCTATCATCCGTTTCATAATAAAGAGGAATCTTAATCTAAAGCCACCCACCTCTATGGGAAAAAATGGAGCTTAAATTTAAAATTAATATATTGGTAATACACCACTATTCTAGGCCCATTATCATTGAATAAGTCATTAACTGTGGTAACCAACAGGGCAGGATAGTTACTGGCCATTTCCCACTGGGTACATGCGTAAGAAAATTCAATTTCATATTTCAAAATTGAACTTATTTATGGGTCACACTGTAGTTAGATCTTGCCCTTCATTTCCAGACCACCACACTTCTTCATTCCAGTTCAGCTTGTTTGTTTCATTGGCGATTAGGTAAAAAATTTCAAAGTTTCAATTTAAATCTAATCAAAATTATTATCGACAATAAACGAGCGAAACTTTCGAAACAAACTCTTGAGCCAAAACTAACACAGAACTAATCTTTAGAAGATGTAACCAAAAACAACGCCCCCACTCCCATAAATTACAAGTATGCAGATTCTCGCAGAAACTTATTGATGAACTTTTAAAACTTCGGGCAAGAAAAGTTTCTTGTTGTTACTTATTTTCGGTGCTAACTCCATTACCTATAATGGGCGTGATGCGTAAAACAACTTTCAATTTTACTAACTGAGATTCCATTTATTTATTTATTTACCAAAGTGCAGGGAACGAAAATGTGTAAAATGGATTTTCTTTAAGGTTAAGTAAAAGCGGTAATCTGAATTTCTTGTTATTTGTTTAGTTTTATTAACTTCTAAAGCTCAGCGTTCTCAAATTAACATGTTACTGGAATCTGGTGATCATAGAATTTTCGATAAATTTATGTATTTATGTATTGTATTGCTCCCCTTTAAATCCTTTCAACTTACAATTAGTGTAATTAGAGTTTGAACTAATCCCGTGAAATATATAAAGCCTGCATGGCTAAAGTTTACATCGTCAATTACAATTTTAATCTTATGCTTACCCCGTTGCTATCTTCTCAGAGTATAATTAAATTTAATGCCAAATACTCGTGTCTTTATCACCTTAATTATAAGAGATTTGTAGTTTTGGTTGTACATAAAATGGTAATTAGCTAGCAAGTGTTACATTTGCAGTCTTGTGAATTGGAGGACGAGGTCTTAGGGTGTTATTGTAACATAACAGTTTTAGAAACATTTTCAGATGCTGGAAATATCGAGAAATTGTTATATTTTCAAGAGAGATTTTTTATTTTTACAAATTTCCTTGAGCTATGATTTAAAAACGATGCATTCCTGGAGGCTTGCAAATGAGATGCATTTATCTACCAGCTACATAGCATAAGCTGGAAAAAGGTGGAGGTTATTTATTATAAAAAGAAATATTTTATATTTGGTGCCAATATAATCATAAATCACATTACCCAAGAAATGTTTTTTTTTTGTTTTTTTTTTAATTTTAATGGTTATAATTTTATGATTAGATTATGAGGAATAGCTTCCGAAAAAACACAATTTCAAATATGCACTATTTATTAAAACCATTAAATTTTACAAAGTTTCACTTAACTCCCGCAACTCTCAAATGTTTAATTTCAAAAACGTCAAAATCTTATCTAATTTAATAATTGGGACTGAGTGGCTTATTCACGTAAACTATATTCGCTCGATATCCCGCTTCTTGTATATTATTTATTCAATGCACCATTGCTTTCTTTACTACAGGCCATGGCGTTATCAAATGCACATGTATGGGAAACGTGTCGTATGAAAACTTTTAGCATTGCGCATAATGGGAAAACAAACACGTTTCATATTTAAAAATTTAAATAAAACAAACAACGCTTCTGGACAATTCTAGCGCCTATTTATAGGTCAAAATATTTACTTTTAAAAAAAAAACATTGTAAGTGTAAGCCTCTCAACAAAATTACGAAGAATTTCTGCATTTTACTTAATTCTATCTAATTCTCTGTGAAATGAGAGTAAAATTTGCGCTACAGACGATCGTTCTTTTTTAAGCTTGAAGTCTCTTTCCCCTGTAAATCATCAATACGATTTTCTATTGAATGAAAAATTAAAATGCGTAATAACTAAATTTATGACTTTAATATAATAATTAAATATCTTTCAATTGCATGACATTTGTTTGATAGACTTCTGAAAGAATGGTTTTCACTTATTGAATAAATAACAAATAAGGAAGTGGGGTACCGTGCGAATATAACACGTACACTGTTTAAGCAATTCAATGATAGGATGACATACGATCGGGTGGGGTGGGGGGGGGGGGTGGTGACAAGAGGGGTCTACTGCCTATTGCGCGTTAGATCAACATTTCTGAAATTTCACATTTTATGGAATTGTAATTGCTGCCTAAATTACATAACAATTTGGATTAAAAAAGTGCCCCTCTTCATAATGTCAGGATTTCATTACTGCCATGACGAAACGAATATAAACACAGCACACTAATACATTTCCCCGAGTGACTTAGGTTTTCACCGGATATGCCGCTTCCTTATTAGTTATTTATTCAATGTTTTCACTTTTTTTTTAATTCCAATTTGTCATTCTCAAAGTTGTTTAGAAGCGAAATGAGAATGAAAAAAAGTTTTCGCTGCAATTCGAGGAGAGAATGTCAAATTGATCGTCAAAAACTTAAAATTTATGTTTTTATAAAGCCTAACAAACATTGAAACGTAATTGAAAGGAATTTAATTATTATATTAAATTCATAAATTTAACTATTATTCATTTCCTCTTGAGCGAAAGATGTACTCTCATTTCATAGCGAATTGGGTAGAGTTTAATAGAATGCAGAAACTCTTCGTAATTTTGTTGAAAGTCTCACAATTACTTTTTTTTTTCTAAAAGTAAACATTTTTACTTACAAATAACCGCTAGAATTGTCGTCGCGAGAAACGTTGTTTATTTGATATAAAATTTTAAACATGAAAGGTGTTTGTTTTTCAATAATGCGCAATGCTAAAAGCTTACAAACGGCACGTCTCTCACACATTTGGAAGTACAGAATAGTCTTAGCGCCACGGACTGTATTAAAGTAGTTAATGACCTAATACATGTGTATAAAAATTAATATAAATTCATAAGATTATTGTGCCCACCTTAGTAATTTAAACTTGTGTCGTTATCTCAAATCAAATTACAGAGGATAAGGGGCCATATTTCTTGAATAAGGAAGGCATATTCCGCATACGTTAGGTTATGAAAACCATTCGAAATGAATGTGCATGTGGTATTCCTGAAATCCGTATGCGTTATTTATCGAATTCGTTAAAACTAGTCGGAATTGAAGAATAGGGCCCAAGCAGAGCTTTGGAATAGGCCTCCTCATTTTCATATATTTATTTCTAAAAACAAAACACGTTATCAACACCAGTTTTCTTATCGAATTTAAGACGTCTAAAGCTTATAGTTTTAAAGGACTTGTGACTTTTGTAATATTTTTCTTAAGAACCTTTATAGCAAAATGGCTATAAAGAAGAAAATTGCCTACGCTTAGGTGTTTCCTGAAATTTTTCCATAGGTACTTAAGAAAAAATAAAAAAAAAAATGAAAAACCCAAAGAGTTTTGTATTTTGGGTACCGAGTGTTTGTAAGCTAAAGCATTTGGGCTTTCTAAAATTGAAAAGTGTTGTTGATGGCGCTGATTTTTGAGAAAAATCGATGTTGAAACTCCAAACATTTTATCCTACGTTTAAATGGAAAACGTTTTTCATCAAACGAGAGAAAATGCATACATACATAGAAGATATAAGCACCTGCTAGCTTTCAGGTGAATATTTTCTTATGAAATTGCTGAAGTTGTTATTCTTGCCATTTTTGTTGTTGTTTATATCCCGCAGGATATTGGAGAGGTGGATTGTGTAGACGTTGTTCCAATTTGTATTTCTGTTGATGTAGTAGCATTCAATTTATGTATAAGCCGATTAGTATCACTGGGAGTGGATTTATAAATGAATATCGTCTTTCAGAAAGTGGTGTTACGAATAACTAGTATCTTGAAGCCGGTAAGGTTAGCAGCCCAGAATCATCTTGCTATCATATTTAGACGCGTTATTGTAGATAAACATACAAACTTAATTCAGCTGTCCTGTTGGCACGTAAATGTTTTTAAAATCATCTACAGTACCAGATGCAAATCTTGGCTCATACACACGTTACAAAGTAGATTGTAACGCACCACTTCATGCTTTTGCTCTAGAAATGGTTCAGTTCTATACCGACTTAGAAGGAAAGAAAAACGGAAATCATAAGCTTTAATTGAATATGAATCTTCGGAAAAGATTTTGTGGTAGAGGCTTTATGATAATAAACTTAGGCTAGTCAACTATTGATTTTTACATCAAGTTGACCTCGCTGAAAGGGGAAACTTTCGATCATTTAAATCTATAAGTAATCAACTCCATGATTATGGATGTAACAAGTATATTACATGTATCACTGATCTGATCAGATCTGTTCAGTATTCCATTAAATGATACACCTGGCTTTTTGTATAGAATAGCGACTCCATTTATGGAGAAAAGTGTAGGAAATCTAGAGAGTTCTTGTATGTAAGAATAGCAATAAGAATTGCGAGAATCTGTAGCCTACTGTAATCCAACGAGCTAGATAAATCTTCATTTATTCCACACACTGAAGATCCTGGATGTGGAAGTTACAATAAGAAGCAGATCGCTGATAAACTGCGAAAAAGGTGAGGTGCAAGAATAGAACCTTGAGGAACTCCATATAAATTTAATGAAAATCTGATAATATTTTACGGGCAGAGAACCTTTTACTGCCTATAACTGAGGCAGAACCATATTGACCTCCACACTGACAAAAAAAAACTTAAGATGTTCAATGCACTTTAAAATTAAAAGCTGTCATGAATTTTTCGAAAAATCCAGGAAAACTAGGATTACTTGAATTTTCTGTGTTGATTTCGTTATAAACTTTTTCTAAAGTAATTGGAAATATATTGTTGTTGCTTGCAAGTGAATAATTTTTCCGAAAGCTTTAGAAAGTATAGAGGAAGAGTAGGAAAGGGGCGATATATAGTACTTAGAATTTCAAGATGCTTTAGAAATAGGAATTGTTTTAGATAGCTTTCATAGAAAGATGTCGAAATCGATATATTACAAAGGTGTGTGAAGTACAAGTAATAGAGTTAAAAAACAATTTATTGATATATCAATATGTTCAACCGCATTAGATGTTACAATCCTTAAACCTCCTATTATAAAAGTCTAATCTTCAGTAGAGGTTCTGTGAATTCAGCATAACGAGAAAGGTGCAGTTGGTTTATATCTGTTAAATTTCTTTCTGCATAAAACGTTAATTACCGATTAAGCTCATCAGGATCAGCAAAGTTAATGACGTCTTTGGATTTATCTGTATTTATTCATCGATTTTGATTTTTGGCATTAAATTTATTATGATAAAAAGTTAATTTTGAGTTGATGTGAAAATGAATATGAGCATGATGGCTTATAGAAAAGCCAAAAATGCACACCATTTCCTTAAATTTTGTCAAAGATGAATTTTGTCCTAGAAGGCCGATGTTAAAATCACCAGCAATAAAAACGTACACGAAGAAATGATACAGCTGATAGGAAAGATTCTAACGCAGTAGATAATAATATCTCATGAACGCTTCCAACTTTTTTTATATACATCACGTAGGAGTAGAGTACATGTGTTTGAGTTGAATTATTTATAGAAAAAACAGTTTGTCAGTTCAGCCAGAGCTCACAGCGATTTATCAGGCGCCAACATTGGTATCCATGTGCAGAGAGCCCGCACGGCACATCTGCATATATACTGATAGCCATTCAGCCGTTGGATGCTGGGCTGGTAAAATCAAAATTGGTGCAGTTATGCAAAACCAGGCTTGAGGAATTGACTGTAAGGCACAAGGTGACCCTAAGCTGGGTACCTGGCCATAAGGATATCTCAGGCAACGGGATGGCTGATGAGTTGGCCAAAAAGGGCTCCGAATTGGATAGCTCCGCAGCTGTAGCTTACGTGAGGATCCTAATCGGAGTTTTAAAAGAGGAAATCATCAGGGAAGTCTATTTAAAGGTAGGCCTCCTATGGACCAGCAGGGATACCTGTCGCATTGCGAGGCAATTGTGGCCTGCATATGACAGGAAAAGGACATGGGAACTGCTTAACAGCAGCAGAGCAAATACCAGGAATCTAGTAGGGGTCATGACGGGTCACTGGGCCATAGGGAACCATGCTAGAAGACTGGGAATGGCGGCGAACGATTTCTGCAGGAGTTGTAGGGACTCGGAGGAAATTGAATCCGTCAGGCATGTGCTTTGCGAATGCCCCGCTCTGATGAATAAAGAGGTAGGCTACTAGGTAGCTACTTCTTGTCAAGTCTGGGGGAGCTTCAAAGCATAAAGTTCAGAGACATCCTGAGTTTTCTGAGTGAGGCAGGATGGATCTAGGTTAAAGGTCTTGGATATATCCTGAGTTTCCCAAGGAAAGCAGGATAAATCCGCGGCTTGAAGGGTTATCTTTGAATTTCATATCTTATTCGTTTTCAATAAAGCCCATCTTTTTTCTCATATTTATCTGTTGCACAGTTACAATTTTCAGGCAAATTGAATGCTTGTTTGTGTTCGAATTTTTGTATTTTTAAATTGACAGAGCAAACAATATTCTACGTCAATTAAGTTGGGACCGCCATTTCATGGTAGCAAAGTTTTGAATACTTCAAAATTTAAGGCTCAATTAGGGCTAATTTAATGCCATATCCCCGAATTTAATCCTCTAGTACTTTTGAAAAAAATCCATGGAATATCCAACTTATTACAAGTTAGGACCACCACTGCTGAAAATAGGCATTAAATTAGCCCTAATTGAGCCCTAAAATATTATGCAGTGCACACATTCGTGACAATACTATTTAACATATTCTCAGTAGTGATGGTCCTAATTTTTAATGAAGGTGGATTATCCATGGACTTTTTTAAAAATACTAGAACATTAAATTCTGGGAGATGGCATTAAATTAGCCCTAATTGAGCCTTAAATTTTGACGTATTCAAGTCTTTTCTACCATGACATAGCGGTCCCAAATTAATTGACGTCAATATTCTAGGTATTAAATTTTATGTGTTACAAATGGAATAATGTGCATGAAGTAGGGCAAATGTTGCAGAAGGCCTTTGACGAGAAATTATATATGTTGAAATTAAGATTAATTTTTTATTGGTACTAATGTATCCAAGAGGACCCTCAACATGTTGAAAATGACAAAGAAAAACTAGGAGAAATGTTGTGTTCACAACCAGTATCCAAATATTTAGTGAAAATCGAAATTTTCTATGAAGGTGTTGCTAGATTTCATCCATTCTCTTAAATCTTCTATTTTAATGAAAAATTGTTGTGTACTACTCTCCGAGTCAACACGTTATGTGTGTTTTAGGGCTACAAGGACCAAATCATAAAACAAAGAGGACCAGAGCAGAAATATCAAGACAGAGTACAGATTTGGTTTAAACTAAACTTTTTGTTATAACTTTGGCTACTGGCTTCAATACTTACTATTAATTCAATAAATGAAATAGAAAAAAAAATAATACAAAATCAAAAATAAAAAATCATAAAATAATACAAATTCTCCTGTAAGTTGAAAAAAACACTATTAGAAATTTGTCTTTTTTTATTGGGGAAATGCAATATGCTTCAATTCTGCCTATAGAAGCGTTGTAATATACCTGATTCAATACCAATAAGCAATATCTTGCAATATACCTTGCAAAAGATCTAAATAATAAAATTGCATGCTTGACCTAGTGACGCAAATCACAAACAGCAAGAAAGTGCAACAAGTGCGGTCAAAGACATAATGCTTTGGTAAAAAAAGCAGGGTTGTAAATGAGCGTATGTAAATCGCTCAACTCAGGATTTGAGTCCCCTCAATCATTGAGTCCGCTCCACACTTGAGCGGTGGTTCATCGCTCGAAATTTGAGCGGTCTCATTGGTTGAGCGGACTCAATCGTGAGCGGACTCAGTCTTGAGCGGACTCATTGCTTGAATGAACTTGAGCGAACTCAAGTCTTGAGCGGACTCACTACCTGAGCGGACTCATCATTTGAGTCGAGCGGACTCAAATCATATTTTAAATAACATAAAGAGAGTCTGATTTAATTAAAATTGAAACTGAAATTTCAATAAAATAAGAAAAACTTATAAAAAAGTCATTCTATTTATTAATTTAGCTTTTGCTAATTTTCTTAGCAACACTTCTTCTTCCTCCTTCCTTCCTTATTTAAAATATGATATGTGTCCGCTCAACTCAAATGATGAGTCCGCTCAGGCAGTGAGTCCGCTCAAGTCCATTCAAGCAATGAGTCCGCTCAAGACTGAGTCCGCTCACGATTGAGTCCGCTCAACCAGTGAGTCCGCTCAAATTTCGAGCGATGAACCACCGCTCAACTGTTGAGCGGACTCAGT
>OZ005744.1:192086468-192253051 GCA_963930735.1 Dioctria linearis | reverse complement strand
TGCATTTTACTTAATTCTATCTAATTCTCTGTGAAATGAGAGTAAAATTTGCGCTACAGACGATCGTTCTTTTTTAAGCTTGAAGTCTCTTTCCCCTGTAAATCATCAATACGATTTTCTATTGAATGAAAAATTAAAATGCGTAATAACTAAATTTATGACTTTAATATAATAATTAAATATCTTTCAATTGCATGACATTTGTTTGATAGACTTCTGAAAAGAATGGTTTTCACTTATTGAATAAATAACAAATAAGGAAGTGGGGTACCGTGCGAATATAACACGTACACTGTTTAAGCAATTCAATGATAGGATGACATACGATCGGGTGGGGTGGGGGGGGGGGGGGTGACAAGAGGGTCTACTGCCTATTGCGCGTTAGATCAACATTTCTGAAATTTCACATTTTATGGAATTGTAATTGCTGCCTAAATTACATAACAATTTGGATTAAAAAAGTGCCCCTCTTCATAATGTCAGGATTTCATTACTGCCATGACGAAACGAATATAAACACAGCACACTAATACATTTCCCCGAGTGACTTAGGTTTTCACCGGATATGCCGCTTCCTTATTAGTTATTTATTCAATGTTTTCACTTTTTTTTTTAATTCCAATTTGTCATTCTCAAAGTTGTTTAGAAGCGAAATGAGAATGAAAAAAAGTTTTCGCTGCAATTCGAGGAGAGAATGTCAAATTGATCGTCAAAAACTTAAAATTTATGTTTTTATAAAGCCTAACAAACATTGAAACGTAATTGAAAGGAATTTAATTATTATATTAAATTCATAAATTTAACTATTATTCATTTCCTCTTGAGCGAAAGATGTACTCTCATTTCATAGCGAATTGGGTAGAGTTTAATAGAATGCAGAAACTCTTCGTAATTTTGTTGAAAGTCTCACAATTACTTTTTTTTTTCTAAAAGTAAACATTTTTACTTACAAATAACCGCTAGAATTGTCGTCGCGAGAAACGTTGTTTATTTGATATAAAATTTTAAACATGAAAGGTGTTTGTTTTTCAATAATGCGCAATGCTAAAAGCTTACAAACGGCACGTCTCTCACACATTTGGAAGTACAGAATAGTCTTAGCGCCACGGACTGTATTAAAGTAGTTAATGACCTAATACATGTGTATAAAAATTAATATAAATTCATAAGATTATTGTGCCCACCTTAGTAATTTAAACTTGTGTCGTTATCTCAAATCAAATTACAGAGGATAAGGGGCCATATTCTTGAATAAGGAAGGCATATTCCGCATACGTTAGGTTATGAAAACCATTCGAAATGAATGTGCATGTGGTATTCCTGAAATCCGTATGCGTTATTTATCGAATTCGTTAAAACTAGTCGGAATTGAAGAATAGGGCCCAAGCAGAGCTTTGGAATAGGCCTCCTCATTTTCATATATTTATTTCTAAAAACAAAACACGTTATCAACACCAGTTTTCTTATCGAATTTAAGACGTCTAAAGCTTATAGTTTTAAAGGACTTGTGACTTTTGTAATATTTTTCTTAAGAACCTTTATAGCAAAATGGCTATAAAGAAGAAAATTGCCTACGCTTAGGTGTTTCCTGAAATTTTTCCATAGGTACTTAAGAAAAAATAAAAAAAAAAATGAAAAACCCAAAGAGTTTTGTATTTTGGGTACCGAGTGTTTGTAAGCTAAAGCATTTGGGCTTTCTAAAATTGAAAAGTGTTGTTGATGGCGCTGATTTTTGAGAAAAATCGATGTTGAAACTCCAAACATTTTATCCTACGTTTAAATGGAAAACGTTTTTCATCAAACGAGAGAAAATGCATACATACATAGAAGATATAAGCACCTGCTAGCTTTCAGGTGAATATTTTCTTATGAAATTGCTGAAGTTGTTATTCTTGCCATTTTTGTTGTTGTTTATATCCCGCAGGATATTGGAGAGGTGGATTGTGTAGACGTTGTTCCAATTTGTATTTCTGTTGATGTAGTAGCATTCAATTTATGTATAAGCCGATTAGTATCACTGGGAGTGGATTTATAAATGAATATCGTCTTTCAGAAAGTGGTGTTACGAATAACTAGTATCTTGAAGCCGGTAAGGTTAGCAGCCCAGAATCATCTTGCTATCATATTTAGACGCGTTATTGTAGATAAACATACAAACTTAATTCAGCTGTCCTGTTGGCACGTAAATGTTTTTAAAATCATCTACAGTACCAGATGCAAATCTTGGCTCATACACACGTTACAAAGTAGATTGTAACGCACCACTTCATGCTTTTGCTCTAGAAATGGTTCAGTTCTATACCGACTTAGAAGGAAAGAAAAACGGAAATCATAAGCTTTAATTGAATATGAATCTTCGGAAAAGATTTTGTGGTAGAGGCTTTATGATAATAAACTTAGGCTAGTCAACTATTGATTTTTACATCAAGTTGACCTCGCTGAAAGGGGAAACTTTCGATCATTTAAATCTATAAGTAATCAACTCCATGATTATGGATGTAACAAGTATATTACATGTATCACTGATCTGATCAGATCTGTTCAGTATTCCATTAAATGATACACCTGGCTTTTTGTATAGAATAGCGACTCCATTTATGGAGAAAAGTGTAGGAAATCTAGAGAGTTCTTGTATGTAAGAATAGCAATAAGAATTGCGAGAATCTGTAGCCTACTGTAATCCAACGAGCTAGATAAATCTTCATTTATTCCACACACTGAAGATCCTGGATGTGGAAGTTACAATAAGAAGCAGATCGCTGATAAACTGCGAAAAAGGTGAGGTGCAAGAATAGAACCTTGAGGAACTCCAATATAAATTTAATGAAAATCTGATAATATTTTACGGCAGAGAACCTTTTACTGCCTATAACTGAGGCAGAACCATATTGACCTCCACACTGACAAAAAAAAACTTAAGATGTTCAATGCACTTTAAAATTAAAAGCTGTCATGAATTTTTCGAAAAATCCAGGAAAACTAGGATTACTTGAATTTTCTGTGTTGATTTCGTTATAAACTTTTTCTAAAGTAATTGGAAATATATTGTTGTTGCTTGCAAGTGAATAATTTTTCCGAAAGCTTTAGAAAGTATAGAGGAAGAGTAGGAAAGGGGCGATATATAGTACTTAGAATTTCAAGATGCTTTAGAAATAGGAATTGTTTTAGATAGCTTTCATAGAAAGATGTCGAAATCGATATATTACAAAGGTGTGTGAAGTACAAGTAATAGAGTTAAAAAACAATTTATTGATATATCAATATGTTCAACCGCATTAGATGTTACAATCCTTAAACCTCCTATTATAAAAGTCTAATCTTCAGTAGAGGTTCTGTGAATTCAGCATAACGAGAAAGGTGCAGTTGGTTTATATCTGTTAAATTTCTTTCTGCATAAAACGTTAATTACCGATTAAGCTCATCAGGATCAGCAAAGTTAATGACGTCTTTGGATTTATCTGTATTTATTCATCGATTTTGATTTTTGGCATTAAATTTATTATGATAAAAAGTTAATTTTGAGTTGATGTGAAAATGAATATGAGCATGATGGCTTATAGAAAAGCCAAAAATGCACACCATTTCCTTAAATTTTGTCAAAGATGAATTTTGTCCTAGAAGGCCGATGTTAAAATCACCAGCAATAAAAACGTACACGAAGAAATGATACAGCTGATAGGAAAGATTCTAACGCAGTAGATAATAATATCTCATGAACGCTTCCAACTTTTTTTATATACATCACGTAGGAGTAGAGTACATGTGTTTGAGTTGAATTATTTATAGAAAAAACAGTTTGTCAGTTCAGCCAGAGCTCACAGCGATTTATCAGGCGCCAACATTGGTATCCATGTGCAGAGAGCCCGCACGGCACATCTGCATATATACTGATAGCCATTCAGCCGTTGGATGCTGGGCTGGTAAAATCAAAATTGGTGCAGTTATGCAAAACCAGGCTTGAGGAATTGACTGTAAGGCACAAGGTGACCCTAAGCTGGGTACCTGGCCATAAGGATATCTCAGGCAACGGGATGGCTGATGAGTTGGCCAAAAAGGGCTCCGAATTGGATAGCTCCGCAGCTGTAGCTTACGTGAGGATCCTAATCGGAGTTTTAAAAGAGGAAATCATCAGGGAAGTCTATTTAAAGGTAGGCCTCCTATGGACCAGCAGGGATACCTGTCGCATTGCGAGGCAATTGTGGCCTGCATATGACAGGAAAAGGACATGGGAACTGCTTAACAGCAGCAGAGCAAATACCAGGAATCTAGTAGGGGTCATGACGGGTCACTGGGCCATAGGGAACCATGCTAGAAGACTGGGAATGGCGGCGAACGATTTCTGCAGGAGTTGTAGGGACTCGGAGGAAATTGAATCCGTCAGGCATGTGCTTTGCGAATGCCCCGCTCTGATGAATAAAGAGGTAGGCTACTAGGTAGCTACTTCTTGTCAAGTCTGGGGGAGCTTCAAAGCATAAAGTTCAGAGACATCCTGAGTTTTCTGAGTGAGGCAGGATGGATCTAGGTTAAAGGTCTTGGATATATCCTGAGTTTCCCAAGGAAAGCAGGATAAATCCGCGGCTTGAAGGGTTATCCCATGAGGTCTAGGGGCACAATGGACCCGTTGGAGGTCTAAGTGAGGCTGGCTGGTTGTCCAGCAGCACCCCTCTTACCTAACTTAACCTAACCTGACAGTTTGTCTCTTGGATTGGAGAGGTCTCAACTATGCATTAAGTAGGTAAAAAAAATATTATAGATAAAATTTAATATTAAAACCTTCCCTTAATTTCAAAGATTTCCAAATATTTGAAAAGGAAAAAAAATATATAATTTTCAAACTCATACAAGAACTCGTAGCATATAAATAACGATCCCATTGAATGTTTGAACAATTACCCGGATTTGATATGAGTGTCATAAAATTAGTTCCAGAGAGATTCCATCTACGCCTCCCACACAGTTGATTAAAAGCTTTCAGTGATTTGCTCATCATTTTGGTTTATACAATGATATGAAAATTAGAATTCATCCTCCACAATTAACTAAAACTTGTCAACTTGTTTTAATCATTTAGTACCTATTGCGGCGGAAAATTATCGGCTGATTGTAAGATCATTCATGGTAATCGCATTACTATTGATCCATGAAACTTCGGTTGAACTTTACTACATATTAGAAATTTAAAATTCCCAAAAGTCTGGCGGGCGTGTATGTTTCCAGTCTGGCTGCCAGTAGGGGTCTTTGTAATTATGCGGGATATATATAGACCCAACACCCATTCTTAATTGCCCAAGTGGGCTCATCCTACCAATCAGGTATGTCACGTTAGGCTGTCTATAAGAGTAAAAGAAGAGGCATAACTTTATCAGTATTTCATTAAGGAGTTGATTTTATATAGATACATGGAAAAAAAATACTAATAATTATAAAGAGTGGGTTAAGCTATGTGGCGTAATTACATATCTATCCTTAGACCAGCTAGTTAGTCAGTTGAACTACAGGTTGACTGCATGCAAGTAGGGAAGAATTGAGAGAAGGAAATGCCTGAAAGTCTTTTCAAGCGTAGCCAGAGTTTGGCATGCTTTCAAATTTCCACATAGAAAAAAACAGATAAATTTATTAATTTAGTAAAATCCTACGGACCGCATTGGGTAGCTGATGTAAATCGAAAATAAGGTAGCGAAAAGGATCTTACCGACTGGTTGTCCCAGGAACACACCAATGCTGGCCCCTATATTCCTCTCAACTTAGATACGATCCTTCGCGTTGTTCCCATGTTGTAATGATGCTGGACTTGTGTATTTGTCGAGCTGAGTTGTCACTAGAAAGAAAAGGATAATGTTTCAAGAAAGAATCGTGTCCCTCTAGCACCAAAGTACTTATCTGACATGAAGAGCTCTCCTTATGTGGTATTGTTTCGTTATGTGTTGTTGACTTCATTCTGTATAAGATTTAGTTACTGCTCCACTTGTATCTTCCAGGCCAGCCTAGCGATTCAGAGTATCACTGGATTCTACGTGACATCTGCAATGTACATAAAGGATCAGGACACGATGCAGTAGGGAATGCAGTAGTAACCGGTGAATATAATATTGCACACCACACACGGAACACACATGGAATACCTCAACGTTGTACCGGATGTCTCACGGGACCTAGAAAGAAAGAATGACAGTTTAAGGTTAGGTTTGCTGCCCGAACACACACAAGGGTTAGGTGAATTATTTTTTTTTTTACGAGGATAAGGACTGTTACTTCTGAGTTACTGTCACTATCTCAGATAATAAAGGGAAGCACTGTATATAGTCCCATCACTCATCGGAAAATAAATACCCACCGGACGAGGAATTGTTCTTGTGTATTTTTTGTTTGTTTTGTATTCATACTCGTGCTACTTGATAAAAGTAGACATGAAGTTTAGTGGGGCACCTTATTGGATTAATTGACGGCGGCTGACGTGCTTCCTGCCATCTGTGTATAAGAGTTAGAGGTCTCCACTGTTTGTTGTGTCGTTATCGTTATATGTATATATATATGGGAATTGGTCAGACAGATGACTCTGTTGTTTTGAGTGGTACGCAAGTTGAGGATGCTTTTCCTAGTTCCCTCTATTTAACTACACGATTTATCAGTCTCGAGTAAAATAAAAGTAAATCACACGTAATATTGTTTACCAATTAGGAATAATCTGGCTAAATCAGGATAAACTATCGATTAGGATCTAATATTGTTTCGTTCCTTACAATCCAGTCCAATTTCAAATGTATTAAACTCATTATTTTATGTTCATTCAATTTAACTCGTTAGTTGGGCAAATATAACACACTAAGGAAACTGTGTTTTGTTTGTTTGTTTGTCTGTTTTAATTGATTAATTGAATATATTAAATCATGTTTTACTACAGTATTTGCTTTCCATTTAACGAAGTGGTTTTCTATTCCCAAAAGTTAAAAGTTATGTGGCGCCCAAAATTAACTTATCTCTCTTTTAGCTCGAATACGTAGAACATCAATCGAACCAACTCTGAGCTGGTTCCGACCAATGTTGAATGAGACGGAGCATGCAACAGGTCTTGTTAGTGTTGTTTATATTGTTGGTCACCTTCGTCTGGTATGAAAATTCTCAAATTATTCCTCAATAAGTTTAACATGTCGATGAGATTTTTTACCCACCATGCTAGAAATACCTTTAGTATGAGATCATTAGCATTGTCTCTGTAAAAATAATCATTTTTCTTCTCCTGTACACACAAGTACCTAAAAATAAAAATAAAATAAAAACAAAATAAATGGGAAATCCAAATTTGTTGAAGGTGATTAGGTACATTAGAAAGCCCCACGAAATTATTATTTTTTTTTATTAGCTCTGCCTTTAATTTAATTATGAATTTCGAATTTGTATTACACATTTCTTTTCTATATTTTCCAGGGCAGATGCTAAGATTTTCCCATCGAAAACGAAGGTATGTAGTTATCTGAATTATGATTATAGTTTTAAGGAATTTTAATAATTAAAATTTTTCTCACTCTTTAATCTCAAGTAAAACATCTCAGAGCATAACAACGTTACTTTAATATTATTTAAAATTATTGTGAAATATTAATAATGAAATCATCACTGAAAACTTTCGTATACGTAATCTTCATTAATTTTAATCAACTTTAAGATATTTTGACTTTTACTTTCTTTTTCCTTTACACACTTCTCTTAACAATAGTCACCCAGCAATATTCCATTCAAAAAACGATTAATTTCGCTAAAACGGAGAAATTGTTAGGAATTTTGGAAGTTTGGAGCTCTTATTTAAGTCTCGTGACATGCCTATACTTTCTGTGGAATTGTTTTTATTTTCACTTGAATCAATATAAAAGTGGAATCTCAATTTTAGAAAATTTTTTCATACATACTTACTAGAATCGAATCATTAATACTGAGCTAGAGATACTTACTACAGGGTGCGTCGAATTATGACCCAACTAACACCCTTTTACACACAATGGTCGTATTCGCTATAATCACCGGCAGCGGTGAACGGACCTAAGAGTGGGAAAACTTTTCCTCGATGGGCTGGAAAGAAATTTCACGGATTTGAATTTTGGAAACGAGAAAAGTTAATGTAGTACCGCGGTTTGCGTCATTACTGCATAAAAATAATAATGAACAAGTAAATAAAACATTTTTGCCATTGGCTATTTTGTCAAAAACTCTGATGGCTATTCGCCATCCTAAAAATACTACAGAAACTTTTGTTAATGTGTTTTTCAAGCACATCATTCATCTCAAAAGGGTACATGCTTGAAGCTTGAAGCTGCTTGTAGCTTGAGGAACTGTAGGGATCAGAACTCCGCTTTTTGTCATTTTGTGACAATCTTTCAACAACAAACGCGAAATACCAATGAGTCTGCTGTTGATGGTAATTGAAATATTTTCATATATCTCAGACGTTTACTTAAAATTTCCATGAAAACTGTAAACCATTTCCCACAATGTTGCGATAAAAAACAATAACAAGAAAGCAAGAAACTTTCTAGTGTGCAGAAAACAATGCTCACTTCATATTGAGGGAAGCCAGAACGACTTCGTGGTGCATTTTCTTTCTGAATTCGTTTACAGTTTCCAAGTTTTGTTTATTTTTTGTTCTTCGTTTAGGCTTTTTTTTACATCTCGTAAAATTCCACCAAATGGCTTTCGTATTTCGAAACCTTATCGTCACCAAAATCTGTCAGAAGGAATTTTTCCGGCAACGGCACCCAAGAAATAGTGAGTTAATGAAACGTTTTGCTAGAGTACAAAAGGACTTTATCCTATATCGATGGAATTTCGCATCCTTTTGTGCCAGACGTTTGTTAAGTAAAAGAACCTCTCCTTGGGGAGCTCTTGAAGTCTTGATATCGAGCAATTGGTAGTGTATGGAACAAATAGAAGAAATTCCCTTTCGTACAGAAAAAATAACACAATCTTCCCAATATAGAGATGACAAGAACAAAAAAAAAACATAATAATAAAAATAACAAGAGCTCTGTACAGGGATAAAAACTCTACCCCGGTCGACCCGGCTTTCATTACTCCTGTCGTTTTATCACACCAATTTTTATATCAAGCATTTCATATTTTGCCCGGCATCGTCATTTTGTAAGAAGTACCAAATATAGTCCTTGACAAGTGTCTTAAGACCTTCTGAGAAGGTTATGTAAGGCTTTAATTCCAAGACAAATGATTTGTGTCCTTAAAAATAGAAATTTATCGCTTTTGCTTTATGAGCACAACCAGCTTTTTCTTCCATTCAGCTTTTTGGTAACTGTGATTCAGGATGAATATAATGGAAAGGGTAGTGGTGCGTTCAGAATGAACCCTTACATCTTCTCACTCCATTTAATATGTCTTCCACAACTCTTCGTCTTGTTTAGTACGCGTCAGCTGAACGTGATATTCCTGGATGCGAATGTTTCGTGAATCTAAATGTGTGTGATGTCAACCGTAATAACTGTTCCTGTTGATGGTATTTCAGATAGAAAATGTGCGAGTACTTACTTAAGTGTAACAATTTTTCTGAGTCAGTTATTTCAAGGTTTTTGGGATATCGGAGGTAAACATTTGACCTTGTAAGTATGTCGTCCTTCTACTTAGATACCAGAAAGGCAACTGTTTTTTTTTTCGAGATGTCATCAACTTCTAACTTTTAAAGGAACAAATTCTTCATAGCATGGAGTTTAGCTATAACAAAATATTTAAGAAAACACAACACCGTAGTGGTACTTGGGAGAAAAACACGAAAACGAAATATGTCTGTCAGCATAATGTTAACAGTAGGTTCTTTTTTTTATATTTGTTAATAAAAAAAAGCATTTTGTGTTCTGGAGAAGTAAGGTCTTTTTAAAGTTTTTTTTTTATGGAAACTGAAAACAGAAATTTAAGGAAAGTACTTATTCATAGGCATAGCTATAGATACACTCTCAAGGTCGGAGATTTTAATCAGAACAATATAAGCGCGAGATATCTCTTTGCATCTTTTCAACACTTCCCTAAAAAACCGGTTTGCATACTACATCAAGAATAATCCTGTGGGATGGCTCATTGAGAGATGATCCAAGATGTGTCAACGGGACATGATGAATTTGTAATCACAAGCATCTTTTGATTTTATTGCAGCGAATGTGAACTGTCGACGATATGGAATACATGTGGAATTTTGAAAAAAAAATTATCTAAATAATTATGGTTAGAATTTACTGTACAGGTTATTTCTACTTGGAGGGTCCATAGAGTAGGAGGTGATAGTACTCACAAAGAAAAAAAAATTGAATGGCGGGCCGTTTCTAGTTTAGGAGTGACAGGGTGATTAAGAAAAAGACCTAGTATTCAACAAAACAACCCGTATCTTAAAAAGTACAGGGTGTGCGGTCACTGTCAAAGCTTGTTGCATGCAAAACTTCATAATCTTTCCAACGACTACTCAACCAGCCCCTCTTAGGAGTAATTGTTCTCTAAACTAAAAATTTCGGATTGTTTTAACTTTTTTTAATGCATAAAGGTAGTTAACATTACTTTTTTTTTACAAAAACTGTAAACTGTAGACCCCTCTCTTTAATTTGACCTTTTACACTCTACACGCTATCTGGAGTCGTTAGAGAGTTCTTAACTTTTATCTCTATCCTCAAATGTAATTTGTTCCCTTAGTGGTTGAAAACAGATCATTTAAAAAAAATATCGACCAATTACGGTAAGACCCGAAGAAGTTGGGAGCTAATAACTGTTTAACGGCTACAGTTAGGATACACATAGTAGTAAAAGGTTGAATTAAAGAGGAAGGTCTGCAGTTTACGGTTTTTGTAAAAAAAAAGTTATATTCAGTACCTTTTTGCAAAAAAAAAAAATAGAAGTCAAACTAAATAAAAGGGTAAGTAAATCCGACCACAATACCTCCTAAGAGGAGAAGAGTGTGGGGTTTATTGAGCATTCGTTGGAAACACTATGAAGTACTGCATGCAATCGGCTTTAGATGGTGATCGGACACCCTGCATTGATACAGAGTGTTTTGTGAAATGTGTAATTTTTCTTAATCACAGACCCCCCTCCCCCCAGCCGGTGTACGTTTCCAATCGAAAAGCGCGTTATTTAACAATTTCAGAAAACGTGGATCTTACTCTGACTTGGTCCTGTGTTTTTTTGTACTTAATTTTTTTTCTATTAGGTGGGAATTAGATCGTTTGAAAACATAGCTTTCGAAGCTATTCTTTTTGAGGTTTTTTTACATCTAGATGTAGGTTGTCCGTGGTTTGAGTTGTGATTTAGTCATCGGATCTGTGTCGATTGCTGATAATTGCGCGCGTTAATCACGCGCCTGTTTCTCACATCTCCTCTCGCTTTGAACAACCAGCCAACATTTCTAAGAAAAAATCGAAAATGTTCCAAGATACGTCACCAAGAAAAACAAGAGCGCAACTATTGTGAAACATATAGTGCAATAATTTTCTTCAACACCCCTCCCCTCACCCTTTTTTTCCGTTCCTTCCTAGAAACATATGCACTTCTTTTGTTTTGCTAGCTCATAAACCAAAATGTTGCAGAATTGAAAAATTGGACACATTAGTGGATATAGCGATCTATTCACCCAAAGCCCTCAAGAAATGCTTCCCAAGCCTTAAAACAGAAATCTCTAAGTGTGCGTGCTAGTCCGATTCTCTAAAATGCTTTATTCTAATTCTTATGGAAAAGTGACTGGATATTGATTTTTGCCGTAAAGCCTAAACTGATATCCGCAAAGGAAAATGGCCTTCCAGCAATTTTACGCTTCCCAAAGTCTACACTTACCATATACCTTACTTAAACCGACGCCAATGACGCTGGGTCATATTGACTTGAGCCAATTTATCACGCTGATATTTTGTGTTCACGCTGACCGTACAATTGGAACGTTTGTGCAGATTGAGATACATCCCCCTGTACTCATACCGCCAGTGGTCTCAGTGCGACGCCATCTCCGCAGCGAGATACCTGTGCCTCAAGTCAAAACGGGTAAATAATATGACCCAGCGTCAAAAGGTAAAAAAGAAAAATATCAACGTTATATTTCCAAAGTTTATTTTGCATGTGTTATTAAGAAAGCTAATGAAAGTTTGATTTATAGAATACATTGGTATTATCTTTATTTTACCACATACGGAAAGAACCCGATACAATCCGGGTTATAATAACGCGGAGTCATCGTCGCGTAATTATCCTCACGTCATTTCCGCCGGGTTAACAAAATAATAAAACAGTTTTGGTTAAAAATTTATCTTACCATTTTACGCTAAATATCTATCAGCTGATTTAGACGAAATAGTGTATGTGCGGCCGTAGTCCGAATCTGTAGGCAGATTGATTCGAATTCATCGGAACACGGCACATTCATATATGCAATTTTTACTGAGTTGAGAGTTTTTGTTTGGGGAATCGTAGTCATTTGGTTAAGATGAAACGTTTTAAATAGTTTTGTTAGGAAATATGTAAAATTTTAATTACAGTTGGGAAGATAAGAAAGTAAGCTTAAGATTATCAGATGACAGAAGACTGCAAATATTTTAGTACGTTAGGACTAAGTTGGGGCTGTCATGTAGTAGTGAGGGATTCTGTTTCATGTCTTGGGAAGTATTTCTTGAAGATTTTGTGCCTGTCTCGCCATTAAGAGATAAGGGTTGTCCACTAGACTTTTTTTTTATTTAGAATCATATTTTGAATAAAATCGCATTTTTAAATTTTTTAAAAATTTTACCACTTCTGATCCGCTCGCATGGTAAATAGATTTCAATTTGTTCGCTGCATGTTTTTTTATTATTTTTCACCCCTTTGTTTTGACCTTGGGCGCCGCCATTTTTGCGACAATACTCTTAGGATCACCCTACATGTACCTAGGAATGGGTTGTCACTGGTAAAATTGAATACTGTTACAACTGTTCTTGTTTTCTAAAATTAACAGTTCCAAAAACCTTTTATAAAAAAACAGCCAGTTATTTTCAATTTTTCAATTTTTCATACCATCTTCCCGCATTCATTTTTTCTTAGAAATTTACAAAAAATGTTTCGCCAGAATTTTTATTCACTTTGCGCTGAGTTATTTGCAGATACAATGCTTTCACGTATGTTGTGGGCCTCCAAAAATACATAAAAATTAAAAAAAAAAAATCAGTAAATTTCTAGGAAAAAATTGAGGCCTTCCCTACATCAGGGCGATTTCAGATACAATGCTTTCACATATGATGTCGGCCTCTAAAAATACATAAAAATTCTAAAGAAAAAATTTCCAGTAAATTTTCAGGAAAAAATTGTTTCCTACATCATGGCGAAGCATCGTGCCTAGTATTTCTTATAACAGGATACGATTTCATATTATCCGTAATTGTAAACCTTGTAGTTCTTATTTTATTTTAAGTTGTAAGTTATTATCTTCCATGTGTAAATACTTCTTGTTTTTATCTGTTACGATAAATACGCCTCACCCCTACATCAACCCTAAAAAGTGCAGCCTGAAGTAAATTAAATACGATCTTTAACATTTTTCAGCTTATTTGACTGGACTATAAGTATGACACTGGAAGGAACTTTTCCAATAGTGCTGCCAAAGTAGCTCTGAAATCCACAAGTACATGAGAATATAGAAAAAATTTAAATTTTTCGTGATTTCCACAATTGAAAATAACGAAGCTTTAATTTTTTTTTTTTTTTTTTGCTGAAAACGAATATTCCGCCGAGTTTCTATTCTAGAAACTTTTAGTTTATGCAGATAAAAGAAAATGATATGTGATTGAACTCAGTTATTAGACCGTAAGGATATTATTCAGCGGTATGTGTCTTCTTATTTAAAGTTCCTATCATGAGATTATCCTTCCTGATGCTTTATATACTTTCCTACTTTCTTCATTCCCTTACAACCAAATTAACGTAGATACGATCATGTAGATTTCAACCTTGTCCATGCGGAGCATACATATAATCAAATATTTTAAACCAAACCTTGGTCATTTTTTTATCCTTATTAATTGAAAAAATAAATACGTTCTGCTCTCTAAATTACATGTTTTGATCTGTTCCTTTAACAACAATCTCACATTGTAATCAGAAATTTCATGTAAATAAATAGTTGCAGCTTATATACTTAAATTTATGTATATAATTAGAAAACACGCGAATTTTACGTGCATTATATCGATAAAACAATCTTCATAACAGCAGCAGCAATCTAATAAAAACTTTTGTTTCAATATACAATAGTCGGGTGGGTACCTGCAACACTAATTAAAACTCTTACAAGCCTCGAAAGCCCCCTCAAATTTCAATGAAGTTGAAGCGTGATAACTCACTTAAAGTTTTTGTAATAGCATGACTGCAAAAGATTGTTACAATTTTGTAGTGAAATTGTTTCCATGGTGATGCACTTGATATGGACTCTATGTACCTAGACCTACCCATCGTCACCATACAAATTAATTTCACCCTTCTCCTTTATAAACCTACCACCCTCATCAGTTTTCAAATAAATTTGCAAAGATATAAAGTTGCTACCTTTACTGTCTTTCACTTACCATTTTACTCTCAATATAAAATTGCTTCCTTGGAGTTTTATACAAGCTGGAGTTAGCTGGTAGTGACAAGGGCAGCTCCCATAGGAGAAAGCCACTCATTTGGATTGAGTTGAGTGGCATACTATGGTCTATCGGGCAGGACAATGTTTAATAGTCACGTGACTAAAGAGTAATAAAAATGTCTTAGCCTTAAGCTGGGTTATAAATTAAATGACAGACGATGGATAAACATAAGCACTAGGGTGAAAGATGTAGGACTAAATACTGGGTATATTTGTAAGGAAACAGAGAGCGAGAGTGAGATAGAGAATAAGATGGAGAGAGAGAAAATGAATTGTAGTGCGAAGGGTAGCTGAACTGATTTATAATGCATGTATCTAGTACCTATACTTATGCATATATAGCTCCAAAATATTCAGCCATAGTATAATATTACTCCATGGCTCCCAATTTTATATTCCCTGACAAGTTGGCAAATTTTATTGCTGAAGTTTTATTGCACTGTAACGAATTTACCAATGTTCCATGGGGAATAGTTTTGTATATTAGCGGTTGCTACCTGTCTCTGGGTGCTTAATTCATGTGGAGAGAAAAGTATCAACCGAATATATATTAGCCTATACTCCTTATGTACCTTTATGGTACAGTCATATCCATTTTCGGTTAAAGGCTAATGGTTGGATTCCAACAAATTTTAATGCGAAGTGAAATTCTATAAATTCTATGTAATCCCGAATATAGTGGACAAGAAAATTGTTTTCCATGACCTAAGAAATATATTTTTAAGTTGAATGTTTGTCATAAAATGATAACCATATCACGCTATCCAAGTGTGGTCCAACATCTTCTTCATACATATAGAGTCATCCGTATCTAAGGACGATTTCTAGCTATATCCAGAGTTTTGCTTCCATATATGCCAGTTGAATATTGCACTCTCAACTCATACAGAGCTGCATTAATTTCCTTTAAATTTTAAAATTGGAAGTAAAGAAGAGTGTTCCAGGTGCATATAATAACACAGGAAATTCAATTCCTAAACGGTTGTAGGACTTCGAAAGCATGCAAGACGGCATTAAGGGGCCATCGAAGAGAAGAAACGAAGAATTACTTACCTTTATGGTTTGCAACTTTGTGAACCGCAATCGTTGTCATCACAGTTGTGTGTGGAATATCTGAAAATTAAAAATAGGATCATTCTAACTAAAAACAAACTACAAGAGTCCTTGTATTCTGAATAATGACAAAAACTCAAATAAAAAAAAAAAAGTCCCAATGAAGCGATTAAAGCGTCACGTTATAAAACAAAAGAGATAGCAACTATACTGGAGTCCTTTGTAGAGGCGAAAGTTTGTGCAAAACTTTTAATCGCTTCCCAGTTTGACGACGACGGCAACCAGGATGGTAAAAGGCGCGATTTAATAATGAGATGGCATTGTTAAGCATTCACTGACGAGCAAAACTTTCTGATATCAAGACATCCGAGAAAAATTCTTCTCTATATTATCATGCACTTGACACTTAACTTCTCTATTTTTCCCGCTTTTTCTATTTCTCTCTCTCTTTTGGTAAGGGCATACTATTCAAAATGGTTGGTCAATCAAAAGAAATCGTTTTTTACATTTTGGTTTTTTGATCCCTTTTTTTCCCCCAAGATTAAAAATATTCCAAAAGTTTTTAACTGGTTTTATGTAGATTTATGTGGATAAGTGAAGTCGGACGAGAAGAATATGGTTCATATCAATACTGTGGAAGCACGGGGGGTTTTTGTTTTTTTAATAAAGTGCTTGTAAAACTAGGGAAATTATCAGCGAAGGCATTGCAAAATTGCGCCTTTAATGGGAAGTTTTTGTTTAGGACATCGTACCTACTTCCAAAGGGATTTTTAGTTTAAAAAGTTTGTTTAAAATTGACGCAATGAAATGATGGACGCCAAAAATTGTATTACTGAAGTTCTATTTGTTTTTATTTATTTATTAGAATAGGAGCACTACTCTGTCAAATTATGTAGGTTAGGTTAGGTAAGAGGGATGCTGCTAGAAGTAGCTGGTCGGCTTCACTTAGACCGCCAACGGGTCTATTGTACCCCTTGACCACATGGGACAACCCTTAAAACCTCCCTAGATCCATCCTGCTTTGTTTCACTAAGGAATCTCAGAATACATCTGATCTGTTTACTTTGTAGCACCCCGAGACTTGAAAAGTAGTATTGCATAGTATAGTATACTTCTTTTATTTATCAGAGCGTGGTACTTACAAAGTCCTTGTTGGATGGATTCGATTTCTTCTGAATCCTTAACCCCCTGCAAAAATAATTCATCGCTATCCCCAATCTTCTAGCTAATCTAGCTAATCTTCTCCTATGGTCCAGTGACCTGTAATGACATCTACTGGATTTCTGGTATTTTTTCTGCTGCCATTCTCTTGTCATCTTTCTGTCATATGCAAGCCACAATTACCTCGCAATATGGCAGCTTTCCATGCTGATGCCCGACAAGCTTGCGTTTTGATAGGCGACCCTGATGATCTCCTCTTTTAAAGCTCCAATCGGGATCCTCACATAAGGTATCGCTGCGGAACTATCTACTTCAGAGCTCTTTTTGACCTCCTCATTAGCCAGGATAGGGTCAGCTTGTATCATATAGTCAATTCCTTAATGCTGATCTTGCATAACTTCACCAATTTTGATTTTACCAGTCAAATTGTATATAAAAATAAGTTAAAAAGCTAGAATTGGTGTAAGACAGATTCTTATGACGCTCTAGATGAATGCCAATATAGTTTCGTAAGGCCACCTATCTGTGCAAGTTTGATTTTTGGAGTGGTTTTTCGCATATATTTCTGGAACGGCTCGTCGGTCAGAAAAAATGATTATAACCAATTTCATAGGATTTCGTACTTTGAAGAACTTTTGAGTACAATAAAAACGTCTAGAACTAATCGTTTTAACAGTATACGTAGAAAACCTAATTTTTTATATGGAAACAGCAAGACGAGGTTGCCCGATTTAGTCCATTTACGAAATTTTATTTGCAATTACTATGAAAAAACAAAACAAAATGTCAGCACTCTACGTCGACGAGTTGTCAGGTAATGTTCAAATATGTAGTGAAAAACGAAATTTTAGTATGGCAACCCTACGAAGCAGTACCCGATTTATCCCATTTTCGAACTTAAATTTACCTTTTTAAAGACAAAAAAATCTGTATGCAAAATTTCAGCGCCCCAAGTGAACGCGTTCCATAGTTATCGTTAGGACGGACAAACAGACGCACATGCAAAAATCAAAATAACTTTTAAGATTATGCGTGGGTGTCCAACCCATTCTTATGATCTAGGCGAAATCAAAAGGGTATATTAATAGTGTCATTCTGTTTGTAACAGCTAGAAGTAATGCTAGTAGAGCAAAATGGACACCCATGCACAAATGGACACTAATGGACGCCCGTTAATAAAATTTAAAGTTATTTTGATTTTTGCATGTCGGTCCGTCCGCCCGTCCGTTCGTCCGATCTCCCGATAACTCCAGGACGCTTGTACTTAGAGAGCTGAAATCTTGTGTACGGGCTTTAAAAAAAAAAAGGAAAATTAAGTTCGGAAATGGGATAAATCGAGTACTCCTTCGTAGGGTTGCCATAGAAAAATGTCGTTTTTCACTACATATGTGGCCATTACCTGAGAACGCGCTAACGTAGAGAGCAGAAATTTTGTACATAGTGTTTTCGTAAAAATAGCTAATATAGTTTCAAAAACGGACTAAATCGGGCAAGCTCTTCTTGGTGTTGCCATATAACAATTTAGGATTTTTACGTATACTGTGAAAACGATCAGTCCTACGCATTTTTGTTGTACTGAAAAGCTCTTCAGACTACGAAATCCTATAAAATCGGTTATAATCATTTGTTTGTTGTCCGACGAACCGTCTAGAAATATAGGCGAAAAACCACTTCAAAAATTAAACTTGCATAGATGGGTGACCATACGAAATGACGGACGAGTATTCATCTAGGGTATAATAAGAATCAGTCTTAGACTAATTATGGCTTTTTTACTTGCACTCTGTTAACATTATTTCTGTGCGTTACAAACGGAATGACAAAGTTTGTATACCCTATAGATTTCATCTAGCGGATAGTAAGAAATTTTACTAATAAAATTTCTTATCAGCAAATTAAGGTGCAACATTAGACTTGCTTTGGAAGATGCGTTAAGTTTTCTGTGCCCACCGGTGGTCGTATTATGGAGGATTATTATTAGTATTATTTTTTATTTTTTTGTTGTTATAAAAGATACCTTGAATTATGTAAATGATGCTACAATTCCAAGAGCTCACTAAAAACGGTATCAGATTGTCATTAAGAAAAATTCATTCAAGCTTCTGAAAGTATAGTGTTCAAGGCGCCTATGTTGATTGAGCACTTTTGTGCCATACCAGTGTGGGGTTGATGTTGCCAGGTAATCTAAAGGTAATCTAAGATCAAAAATCGAGTTAAAGATTTTTACAACTTGAAATTTTAACGAGAAGCAGGAACTTCTCCGTTCTTCGAAATAAATAAGCACCGATATGAAAAGAAACATACTGTGGCTTTCCCTTCACATCACCTGACTAAATTAAATAATATAGAGGGAAACAAAATGGACCTGTATACCAACAAATACATATTTACTTCTTGTATTATATACGTACAAAAAAAAAATAAAAACTAAAATCTGTAGGGAGGTACCTACAATTAAATTTTATTACAAAATTTGTTCCCTTTAATTAAGTATCAGCGGAGCTTTTATACCACCTCAGCAATCAGGAAGGAGTGAAATTCACCTGAATCTCGAAATCAGTGTTATCGGTATACTCTGAAAACCTAAAATTAACTTCACCTGCAAATCCCACCCACGTGATATTTGCTGAAGAGACAATAACTACATTAGCCTGACATTGTTATGCAAGGAGCGTCTATTTAACTTGCAATTCTTGAAAACTGGGTTGAAATCCAAAGTCGAGGTATACGAAACAAAACAGCACAAAATACCGCACGAAATGTTATTAACATTTTCAATCGAATTTCAACCCTTTTACTAGCTGTTTGTATTACAGTCGCGTCCCACCACCCCCTTTACCCTCATTATGAAATTGTAACAATATAATTATTATCAAATCCAATTTTCACAAATTCGAAGCTTATGAATTTTACGATTTCATTCATTTACACTTGACTGAATTAAAGTTTTCGATTTGCGGGTGATTGGAAAGGTCAGCAGTGTCAAGCGTAAATTCTCCATCGGACTGGAATAAAAACGTTTCCTTGTTTGTTTAGGGTAGCGTTCAGTAGAGATAGTTATTATAGCAAAAATTCGATAAATATTTAAACTTTATTATTACGTAAAATTTTATGTTTCCTGCGATTTTGACTTGATTCGATTTTGTATTTGTAAAAGAATGCAACAGTCCTACAGTCCTACAGTCCAGTCCTTTTTATGTCCTTTCATGAAGGATAAAATGTGCGGATTGATAATACATAGAACTTAGGACGGCATTGGAGAGATGGGTTCAATGCTTTCAGTATTTATTGGTTCAAGCGTATTTCGAAAAAAATTAATAAAATAAAACAGAATTCCGATGTTTTCTTCATCATCCAAAAAACTAAAGCAGCACAATCAATGTCTCTTCCCACACTGGAAAATATTTGAATAGATTTGCATATCCCATAAATACAAAAGATACTACTAATTAAAAAAAAAGTTCATACCTAGCAGTAATAGTGCCCTCTAGCCCTCACAGAAGCAATTAGTATAAAAACTTGAACACTTTATTGCGCATCCATCGCAAGTACCTTTTTAGCACTGATTCACAAAGAATCAAACAAACTCGCAATTGCTGGAATTCTTTTTTTTTCATTTGTACATACATAGATTTTCGAATTAACTGTAGTAGGTATGAGTACTCCCTCCCCCATTTCCTATAATATATATGTATACAATCAAAAACATGAAAATTGAACTCTATAATAAATTAGTTCTCGATTTCCCCACAAACAACCCTTGAAAGGCAAACTAAACCATGGCATAAAAAAGCCACTAGTGTGAAAAAAAAATCCTAACGAAGCGTGATGTAAAAAAAAAAAAAAAAAAGTTTTTTCAACGAATGCACATAAATCGCGTATCATGTCAGATGATGGCGTTTGCACCTGTAGGCTGTACGCGGTTTATATAGAACGTGCCCTGAAACCATAACTATCAACAGTTTTCCTATCTCCGCTTATAAAATAAACGCAAAAAATGCTTTGGAAAATAATCTAAAATTCTTGCTACGCGAATAACCTGAATGGTATCCGTGGAAATTAAATACAAAAGATGAAAACAACAAATTGGAGCAAAAAAATATTTTTTTTTTATAATTTTAACGAATATTCAAGCCGGTATTCGTGCAGACCAAAGAATTTATTTTGCCTGCCAATCCAATTATTATGGCAGAAAAAAATGTTTTTTTCCCCATATTTTTTATGGCAGTTTGTTTCTGTTTCTCAGATACACGCACACATGTTGTTTTGATGAACGGCAGATATTAGGTGGGAGGACAACCTCTTTAACATTTTTTTTTTATTTTTATTTTATTATTTTTCATACATTTTCTATTTTTCTATTAAATCTGACGTAGAAAATTCGGGATGGTGTAGAGCCAGATTATTGTCTACCCTCAAATTGAGCCATGTGGAAAGAAGAATTGAAAATGTGAAAAATCGGATTTAGCTGTGTTTTGCATATTTTGATCTTGTCGTCGTCAATAGACTCTAGAGGTAGCTCATTATATTTTTCTACACGGATTGCTTTCATTTTTTGTCGGAAATTTATTATTTTCTCATTATTTTACTTACAAATATGAGCAAAAAAACATTTCTTGGTTTGAGAATAATACTCAGATTATACCACCTGCTAATATATGAGTTTCAATTAAGTGATGATGATGCTGGTAATTAAGCTTACTAATCACAAATATCCCTTGCTGGAATTTTTACTGCAACTCGCGTGAAAGCCTATGAATAAGGAACAGAAACAGTTATGCATATTTTCCATCAATTGAATTGAAATTTTCCTCCACTCTGGATCCTCCAATTCAGACCAATTACTTACAAATTAAATGAATCTAGATTATTGCCGTACCAGGAATCGTGGGTTGGTATTCCCCCTCAACACGGTCCTGCTCGCTTCCTCTTACTTAATTTCCTTTCGACGTTTATAACCTGTCCTCTCCCATTTATCTACTACCCTACCTAATCAGAATCCCTCCCCCTCCCACTCCCCTCCTAAGTATTATAATAGAAGCATATAAATATTTGAGAAGATTTATTGAAACATTTGTAGGGCTTTTCCCATAAGAAGAGGCGTTAACCGAAAGAATATCTATGACAAGAACCAAAAAGCATGTTTTTAGTACTAACTATGCGACAAATGGGGTAGCTCCATTTTCGGGATAACCACCGTATAGGCACATAGAATCGGCGAGCGTATAATAACAAGAGATATCTCTTGAACAGCTGTTCAATAGAAAGAGATTACCCTTCAGAGTAGGCATCATTTGAAAAAAAAAACAAAATTTTAAAGAAAGGATTGCTGTAGCATTGGAGGAAATTGAGCAAGAGTATGACAGAGAGAAATATGCTTGTTTTTTATTCTGTCGGTGAAATGTTTTGAACGTTGTTTTTTACACACTGACAATAATGCAAGAGATTTTTCTTTTAGTATATACGCTCGCCGCCTAGAGTAATGTTTGAAGAATCTGAAACACGCTTCATATATGAAGACCCTTCTTAGAAGCTATATATCCTTACAGAGAAAGCACAGAATGAGAAAAAAAGGTGTGGTAGTTGTGTATATGTTACTTAGTTCTGGGTCCCGATGAAAAATCCAAGTTTTCACCCTTACAGGGGGATATGCGTGGTCCGCCATGTTTGTTTTTTTTTTCTTTTTTCAAAATAATTCCTGAATAGTTGATTCTACCACAAAAATGGTTGATATAAATTTAAACAAGACCAAATTCTCAAAAAAAATTTTAAAGACACTTTTTCTTAAGTCTGATGTATAACGAGATACGGCGGCGGAAACGTGAAGATTCGTCAAAAAAAAATTATACGTGTTTTGTCCATGGTGGTCCATACGACAGGAGGTAATAGTAAGTCGCCTAGTCAAAGAAAAGATTGTATGGCAAGGGGGCAGCATCTCAACTGTTTCGGAGTTGCATGGTGAACTAACAAAATTTGCCAGCCTCTGACAAAATACCCTGTATCTTAAAAAGTATATGGTGTACTTACTTATAGAGCTCATTTTATGTAGAGCTTCGTGGCCTTTCCAATGGCTTCTCGACCAACCCCGTACTCTACATCCGCAGGATGTATGGTCGTGTAAACTAAACATAATTTGTTGACTGAAAATATGTCATTTAAAAAAAATATCGTCTAATTTGAGTATGACCTGAATGGGTTATGAACTAATAACTTTTTAATAGCTACAGTGAGCATATAGGTATAATAGGTCAAATTAAATAGGAGAGTCCACAGGCGGACCGCACAGACCCCACTGTAAGCGTGAAAACTTGGATTTTTCATCGGGACCCGGAACTAAGTAATATACATATATAGTATATAAAAATCACAACTACCTCACCTTTTGTAGGGCAAAGGCCTTATTTAGTCCCTATTGACTGGACTATTATGTTTACTGCTAGACTCATACGACGTTTATGGTCTTTATAGGTGTCGCAAGGGGTGGAGGCAGATCTCTTGTTAGTATGTTGTTGCATTTTGTAGAACGAATACGTGTATGTATTTTAATAAAACCCTTAAATCACACTTTTTGAAAACATATCTTTTCCCATTGATTGAAAGATATTCTCTAGAATTTTTGCCCTATAAACTTTTTCAAGGATATTAATATTTTCGTTACCACTACGTTGAATCACAATCGTTATAGAGAACGAAAATATCTACAAAGTCATATCTCTATCTACCCCGCCGGAAAGGCGATCATCCTACGAGTAATCGGGGAGCGATCTCATGATAACTTGATATCCACTCCATTTGACCTCCTTTAACATAGGCATATGATTAGAGAGGAGCAGTCGTTTTAAACTCCGAAATGACAAAAACCGGAGATCTCAATTTTAGCTCTGAATGATCATAGATGAATCGCTCCTTTTTAGCTAAGCATGATCATCAAGGGATCTCTCCATTTTAGTTTAAAGTGATCAGAAATTGAGCTCTTCTTTATATTTATCCGACTGAAATTAAATAATTCGAGAGAAATTTTATGTTTAGAAACATTTCGAAAATTGAATTATAGCTAAAAAAAACTCGTTTTAGCGATGCGACATTTTAGATAAATGTGATTTTTGGAGCATCGTTTAGTTTGCAAAATATTTTTATAAATGTAGATAAATTAATTTTACCAAACAGTAAGCAAATAACAAACATGCGTAGGTCGCGCAGGTCTGAACTACATATTATAAAATTATAGATGATGATGAACAATTCCATTTCACTACCTTATTCTATTTACAAAATTATTCCTTTTGGAGTTCTATTTGAGGAATACGGAAATCTTACCCAGAACCTCCCTTTATTTTTTCTAGATGGAGTACTTCTAAATTCTCACCAACTCAGAGTAAGGAGAAAGTATCCTTCTTTTGCGGCGATCAACAGTAGTATAAAAGTTCATTCAAGACCAATTATGATTGGTCCTTGTTACTAAAATTTGAGTATTTCTCTATGGCTTGGACGGGACTGGAATGAACTAGCTGTTGGTTACTAAAAAAACTCACCGCTGCTGTCAATCCTCCTCTTCTAGTCATACAACCGGAGTGCTACTGGCAGGGATCAGTGAAGCTGCTTTTCCATCTACCTCCATTTACCTAGTCAACTTTTGGTAGATTATACCATATTCTGTACAAGACTGGAACAGTAGTCAGATGACGTTGGTACTGACATAATAGCTGTGTTCCATTGGCTGTGTAAAGTACTCCCAAGTACTTCTACCTACTCATGATCTTGTCCGCGAGTAGATGTGCTGAGTAGTTATGTAAGAGTTTTCCGCTAGGTGGTTTTGGATGCTAAGTGGTTACTGAAATGTCAGATTAATGAAATTTGAGAGAAATTGTTTATAAAGAATCAATTAACTCATAACACGAGAATTATTCAAATTTATATATAATAGTTATGAAAATAAATACGGTAATAATTTTTAATATAATAAATATCGAAGAAAGACGAATTTTTATCATTAAATTTTCTAGATAGTAGGTACTGCTCGAGGAAAGTAGCTCGAATATAGGTCCAGTTTTTCATAATTTTATTTTCAGTTGCCTTTAATGAAATTAATTTGAGTAATATAGTTAATTATCCGAACTATTTTCATAAGAAACTTGATATAACAGAAACATAACAGAAATGTTTGAAATTGAAGGTTATATTTTACTCTTGACAACACAAACTTGCCTTCCATTCGGAAAGTGCTCGCGAGTACTTTACACAGCCCAATGGAACACAGCTAATGATACAGTTGAAGACGACTGTAGAATTTCAGGCACAAGTCTTGAGTTGGACAAGAGGTCCAATATATGTTCTAGCTGTTTGGAGATGGGGTAAATAAGATAACCGCTAGGGACTTATTCCCAGATGGTTCTGTGACGACGAGCAGACGTAGAGCAAAAGAGTAGTTCCAATAACTATCGATTGCTCGTCGCTGTACTGAACCTGGCTAGGAGTCCTGACACGGTTGACATACGTGTGCCAGTTAGACGGGATGCCGGTGATCGTTCCTCCGCAAGCCTCTGTATTTGCTTGTCGGTAAATCCCCTGGTCAGCTAAAATTGGCACGTTCGTTCTTCTAGACTGGTGGAGGCTAGAAAATTAACCTGAAAGAACTTTATTTTATTTAGGTTGGGCTGTCCCTAATATCAGTTCGGTGGAGAGCTTATCAGCGTGCTGCTGCACAACTGGATTGCTCGGTGGAGCACTTATCAGCGTGCTGTTGCACAACTACTTCCTTCTGATTAGCAGTTCGGTTATGATGGTTTAGCATCTCCTGCGGAATTTTCCTGGGGTCTCCCGGTGCTGTTCTTGCCGGCTGTAGCACCTTAAATTTGGTTCTCTAAAGTATAACCTTAGAAAGGCTGCAAGAAAGGAGGATTCACCGAAAAGAGGTGTTCATGAACATCATTAACCGCCTTGAAGTTCTTCTTAAAATGAATAAAAGTTAATCACTTTTTGAAGAAAAGAATTATTTCGTTTTTTTTTATCAAAAGTATTGTTTTATATTTATTTTAAATAATTTCTCGTGTCCTCACGTTGACGTTACAAAAAACAAACTGAAACTTTTTACATTGTTTTTTAAATACATTGATTCCTAGCCTACTTAGCTACGGCTTCCTACGTGCCAGCAAGGTGTGACTAGCATGATATTTTGGAGAACCTTTGACTTGCTTTATACGTTGGTTCGATAAATTTTGGAGAACGATCCAGCCGACACAGACGCGTCGCCACAAACTTTCCTTTGCTTGATTACTGTAGGTTATCTGTTTTTTATAATCTGCTCCGCTGTAGAAATGTCCTAAGCATATTTTTTTGTATTGTCCCCGCTTTAGAAACAAAATTCTTGGAATGGAATGAGCTTAATGATTGGCATTAATTTCACTATAAATTTTTCCGATATACCTGATCAGATCCAAATAAAATCATCGATCAATATTATCCATAGGTTCAGAACATCCGGTTATGTTTATTTATGAAATTTTATTCACAGTTTCTACTATGGAGACTGAAATATATTGCCTTTATGAGAATAATGGAACTATAGCGACTCAATGTTTTTATAGTGAATCGAGCGTTTGGAACACTTAGTTCAAAGAAAGTTATCTTAGTCATCTTATTGGATATATAAATGTACACCACTTACTTGATAGCTACCTCAATTGAAATTATGCTCTAATGCTTATTTTTTTTCGTACCGGGAAGAGCTACGTTTTTACATTTGTGAAAATGATTGTAGATTATTATCTACAGTTCACTCTCTTTATTACCTACATTTTCTAACCGCTAGCTATTTAACGAGGCGGCAGCTGCAAGCATTTTAAAAAAGAGCTCCCGCGTTTGTTGCGGCTTTCCTTCGGACTCTCGCAGAGTTCAGTTCTTGATCCGACTTTATCTAATCATAAACATGTTGAAATTAAATACCATTAAATTCGAACAACTGCTGTTAAAGTTATACAGCTACTTTTGTTGACACTATGACTTCAATCAATATATTACCTTTTTCGTGTAATTTATTCTGAGCGTTGTCTATTGTAAGTTTTACTGCCACTTATTCCTCTAGCATCTAGACTGTAAGCAGTTTTAAACCGTTCTTATACCCTGATTGATGTTGGGATATAAGATCTATCGTCATTCTGAAGTTGAGCTATCTGTAAGTTAGTATGGTGAATATAGAAATGGGAGTAATGCCTATGTCCTTCACCGAAATAGTCATGAAAAAATTTCTTTTCTCTTCAGTTTTATTCCATAGATTCCCGAACCTGCTTTATAAAAATGTTGTGGTACTTTTATTTAACGCAGAATACAAAACCCAATATTGTAATGTAAGCATTAATTTCAAATCCCCCATGCCTGTATTATAAACAACTACTGCTACCAATAACATTGTTATTGGTGTGGTGGCCCGTCATTGTGGTTTCGAGTGTCCTGAAGCGTCATTCAAAATATTGCTAAGAAAAGAATAAGGGAAGTCTCTATCCAGAATTCGTGGAGTAAAGTCCTCTTCAAGGAGCAAGTCGACCATAAGCTTCAGAACAAGTCGGGACAAGGGGGCTCAATGGCGGGTCCTGACCGAAAAGTGCAGTGACTGTGTATAGTGATTAGTGTAATACTATTATGATTTAATTCATTAATTAATTCAAGTAATTTCTGTAAGCGGGATTCGTTTCGAATTCAAGTAAAACGCTTACAGTAACTTCTAATAACAACAATTTAAAAAACATCTTTGTGTAGTCAATCGAAATGTCCAGTTATGTAGGTACCAATTTAAATAAACACATTTACATAATTGGAAGAAAGTAATTCTAACCAAACAATGAAATTATTTCGAACATGAATTTCAGATCTTTCTGCTGTCTCAAGTCGCTAGGAGATGAAATTGTTTGGGAATAAAACGACAAAGTTTTTTTTTTTTACATCGTCTTTGGCAAAAGTAATAACGATTTCAGATTGTTAAGTGTATAACTTATACCCGAAATGGTGCTTTAAAATCAGATTTTTCTGGCAACCTGTTATAGGTGTACTTACACAGAAACTTTTTCCAACAATAAATATTTCCTTAGGTGCAGAAACAGATAAAATTTATGTTTTCGAGGAATACTTCTTTCGTATTAAAGCGATATTTTTCACAACGACTTCTCTGAAGATATCCGAATAATATTTTTTTCTTCTTTGCCTTAGAGCGATGTGATTAAGAAATCCTCTTGGCATATTCCCTTCGAAATAATCTCATAGAAATTATGGGGCGAATATAAAAACTTCACCTTGTACAAGTACAAAATTGGGAGAGAGATGTGAAGTAAAACGCTGAAATATTTGCATGATTCAGTGGGTTTCCGTTTAATTGTGGAAGAGTTTTCTGTAATTAAGAAAGCTACTTTCGAAGATATTGTTTTAGCTTTGATATAGGGGAGGGAGAACCATATGCGTTTGTTATTCAGATTTTACTACGATATATTTAAGACGACTTATGAATACAAAAATACAGGGGCCGGAATTTGTAACACGGAGAATTTGGGAAATTTGGAGATGGGAATTTTCGTTTTCTCCTATTAAAACTCCCTAATTCTCCACTCGCAATTCACTAATGGGTTTGGAGAGTTAAGGAAAACTGGAGAAGGGTGAAAAAGTGGGAATCACCAGGAACGATGAAAGGTATCAGTTTTTGGTGTAGAGAGTTCGTTTTTTTACATTCAAGGTACATGGGTCCATTACCTTCGAAGTCGAGACAAATTGAAATTCTTAGTAGGGTAGTTTTTGAGGGATGTAGGGGTAGAGTTTTGTTAGTTTTTCTGGAATAACTGGAGAATGGAGATGAAGAGAGAAATGTATGTGGTATAAAAAGAAATTAGAGTTCGGGACAAATATCATAGAGGAGGGAAGTTGGGCAGGGTGGAATTTTTACCGCCCAAAAACGGTATTTTTCCTCGTGAGTAATATACACCCCAGTTTCCGTATTTTCGTTCTTTGTTTCACATCCATTAGTACCTACTCTGTTCTGAACAATTTTCTTGTGTGAAGTGTTCAAACATAATACGAAAAAGAGCTTTGGCGATAATATATTCGCACCCCATAAATGCATTGCATGTATATGCCTCGCGCGGTTGGCTGATTTTTATTAAAAGAGCAGAAATACATCCGTCGCGCGAATCCTGGACAAGTTTGAGCAATTCCAGAACGAATGATAAAAGTTTCTCAGGCTGGAAAGATCGAATTAAGCATTTTTCTACCTGAACGACGGGACATGATCACCGTTAAGAGTGATCAAGAGAGAGTTGATTTTTAAAGACGGCTACTTCGGCGGTTCGGTAAAATGATAAAGTACACAAGAAAAAGTACGAAAAACGCAGAAAGAAGTCTATTGGACGGGGCAATTAAATAAAGGATACAAAAAAGGATTAAAGTAAAAGAACAAGAAGATAAGATTTGGTCGAAAACGGGGTTGAGTTTGGCATGGCACGGTGTGAGATATATGTTCGTCACGTGATTAAAAGTAGTTATGTAACATTTACAAAAGCGGTTAGGGCTCAATCTTTCCAAATCGTATAACACATCCCGTGATAACATTAATTTTCCGCCAGTAATTTTAAACAGCGTTGTACTTCCAATATATGCTGGGATTATGTGAAATAGTGTGACGAAGTGTTGCGATAATGTTAGTATGGTGATCAGTAAAGTTTATACTGTTCTGTGTAGGTTATGGCTTTTAGCGAAAGTGTCAAGTAATGAATATTTGTATGAAGCTTATAAAAACAATTACATTTTACATTTTTACTAGCGCAGTATCCGAAATAAGATGGCCAATGTGCCCGAAAAATATAGGTTGCCTTCAATGTTTGCATCCGCTTCATTTATAGTCTGTGTATATTCGACCATATCTTATTACATAGATCCCAGGTACTTGGATGCTCCCCGGATTCTTACCTAAATCTAAAAGTATTAACTCTTCTTTTTAATATACTTCACCGCGATACACCTGATTATATTAGGGAATTATCGACGTTCCCAGGTAATCGTAATCTCATAATTTCGCGATTCAGCAAGTCGTTCTTGGAGTGTATATTCATGTGTTAACCATTTCGGTACTACGAGCGCATATATGCGCTCAGAAAAATATGGTAATTCTCGCCAATGGGCTATGCTCTCTACGATAAAACGGACATGTGGAATGCTGTTTCTGGAAATACCGGGCCGGTGCGGTTTTATTTACCGCCAGCAGATGACGTCCAATGGGAATGTAAGTTTTTTTCATTTCATTTTTATTATTTGGTATTATAGCAGCAATAGAAATACAAACTCATGAAATACAGATTCAACTGTCTACCTGTTACGGTTCGTCAGATAATACAACCTGGTGACGGACGGACGGACAGCGAAGTCTTATTAATAGGGTCTCCGTTGTTACCCTCTGGGTAAGGAACACTAAAAAGCTCAATTTGGTCGATTTCCAGCACAGCAAAGATGCTATAAATTTTTTAAATATAAACGTTGAGGTATGTCTGTTTTGTAGAATGAAATCGCTTCTGCATTGTGTTCCCTAATCATTTATCTCATTAGTTTTTTAAGTCGATAATTAGTTTTTGATATAACTAGTAAAGAAATGAACCAGTCCTTTTTAAACTGGTAAATGACAGTTTTTTTTAGTGAAAAAGTGGATTTAATTTAATCTCATGTTTCCGACCAATCATTATGTCCTGGAAATTTTCCACCTTAACAAAAAACCTTTACAACAGACCACTAATTCATACGAAAAAAAGAACAGGCAAAATGAAGGGAGGGGTGTATATGACCCATGTCCCAAAATGATTTTTTAACGGTAACAACATTCGTATGAAGTTTACAGGCTCAAGAGAATAACCCCGCCACTCCATTTTTAATTTGAAACCCCACACGCCCCATGTTGTGCAACTCTTATAGGGGTGGTACTACCCATCACTCCCAAACCTCAATTTTTTCACCTATCTCTTTCTCCCGAATACGCAAATACAAACAAAAAAACAGCACTGCTTCACGGAAAGTTATGTACATATGTAGAAATACACTAAAAATTGACCGTTCACAGCGACATGTTACTTCTAATTTTGATCTGGTCATACACAGAGTTTCTGCATTGAGCTATTCCGTGCCGACAGGCAATTTCATCCACTTTGGTTTTCATTAATTTCTTATTCATTTTATTTCTATCATTATTAGTTTTCTCTTATTTTATTTAATATTATCATTATTATAATTTTTCTATTGTATTTATATGATCTATAATTATTGAATTGTTCATTTATACTTTTCAGTCTTACTTTAAATTAATTTACTGTAAATCTTGTATACGTAGACCATGAATAAATTACTACAATTATTATTTGCAAATTTTTCCAAAAACTTCGCACACAAACATTTCTGACGAAAATCGTGTGTCCAATCGAGCTGCATCATAATTTGTTTTATCTCTAAGAAATATTCAGACAAATCGACGTAACATTTTTATTTTTAATCTCATAAGAAATAAAACTCTCAAACAAAACATGCTCAGAAATGGTGCTACGATAAAACTGCATCATTCGATTTTTAAATTAAGCAAATAATGAGTCGCAAATGACTCACATACACAATTTTATCGAAGTATGAGTAAAATGAGTAAATTTTTTGATGACCTAATTTTTTGCTACACAATGGCCACATTTTGCAATTTATGTAATTTTTGAAAGCTTTTCCAGTTATCAAATTGTCAGTTCAATGGAAGATGTCAATTTATCAGTATAGATTCGAATAAACGGATTAAATATCGAAATCATTGTATAAGTAGTAATTTCCAAGAAAGACGAGCAATTAGAAAAAAATCCTGTTATACGCATATAGGTACACCGGCCGATGACTGCAATCGTAACAAATTTCATTATATCAATAATCAAATCAAATATTTAAGGCCATTTTTTACTGTCGCAAATTTTAATTACGCCAGGGATTGCCTTTTCTATAGTAAATTTTTCAAAAATTAATTTTTTACTGTCGCAAATTTTAAATACGCCAGGGTTGCCTTTTCTATAGTAAATTTTCCAAAATATAATTTTTTGCTGTCGGAAATTTTAATTACGCCAGGGATTGCCTTTTCTATTGTAAATTTTTCAAAAATTAATTTTTTACTGTCGCGAATTTTAATTACGCCAGGGATTGCCTTTTCTATAGTAAATTTTTCAAAAATTAATTTTTTACTGTCGCAAATTTTAATTACGCCAGGGATTGCCTTTTCTATAGCAAATTTTTCAAAAATTAATTTTATACTGTCGCAAATTTTAATTACGCCAGGGATTGCCTTTTCTATAGTAAATTTTTCAATAAATTATTTTTTACTGTCGCAAATTTTTAATACGCCAGGGATTGCCTTTTCTATAGTAAATTTTTCAAAAAACAATTTTTTACTGTCGCAAATTTTAATTATTTTTAATTAATTTTAATTCTAAGAGAACTTCTTTTCCCCAAATTCCTCATCTCACCTTTCTACCCTTATTAAATTACCCCCTCCAGTAACAACAGAAATAACCAAAAAATTAAGCTCATACTTACGATATAGCTTGATAGCACCATCAGTTTCACCAAGGTAATTTTTAGCTACGGACTTATACGATCCGAAATCTCCAATGTCCATGTATTTGACCGTCACCTTCATTACGACTTTATATCCGGTCTCATATGTTTCAGGTACAAAGCGGTCGTCTGTAATTAAAGCAAACATTTCCCGGGGTATATTTGGTACGCGCAGAGTTAATAAAATATTCATGGAGATCAGAATCTCGTAATTACTTGGAACAATGATTGTGTCGTTCTCCATCCAGTAGTTAATCGACTTGGGAAAGGCTTCTGACTGGCATTCTAGGGTAATTGTCTGGCCTGTGGCAGCTCCTACTAATTGATTCTGAATCCAGATCATGGGTGGAACTATAGAAACGGGATAGATATCAATTTGTGTATTAAAAAGGACTCCCCAAGTTTCTTGAGACATGACTAATTAACTTGCAGTGGTGAGTCAGCATTACCCATTTGCTTATTGTTGGCGGGATACCATTTGTTACGATGCACAAGTATGCACCCATATTGAGTCGATTCACTTAATATCAATCCATTGTAACTAATGACTGTTAGTCATACAGAGATGGAATTAAATGAATTTTAGTGATGTTATTATGATTAGATATGAAAGTGTCTATGTACATACATGAGACAATAAAGATATGTAGGTACTATACCGCTGTGTCCTCCAGCCAATGGAATTGGTTCACCACCTTCACTTCGCCAAGTTATAGTAGGACTTGGAGAAGCAGTTGCAACACACTTTAGAGTCACATTACTTCCCCTTCGGACCATCATACCCGTGCTGGTGGGATAATCAAGAAAGTCGGGCGGAGCTGTGGATAAGAGAAATCTTCAATTAACTAAAATGCACTTAAATCACGTCAGGAGGGAAGGTTTTCATTTTTCTACAGAAGTTATCAAGTTTTATTTTAAGTCGAATCAACTGCGCCCAGAAATATAAATGACAATTTACATGGAATCCTGAAAGCTTTTAATGGTTAAATAAGTTAAAGGATAAATGCGTAGAGATGCGTTTTTTTCTTGCTTTTTTAAAATTAACATTTTAAGGAAATTATCTAAAAATTTAAAAGAAAAATACATTAATTTTTTGACGTAGGTAGATAATGAGTTTTTGTTCCTAGCATGCATATTGCTAAAACGTGTATTCAATAATAAATTATGTCGCTATATGGATTTCGCTCTATAAATGGCGGTGTGCACCAGGGCTCTAGTATCTCACCATCTCTTTCTCTTACTTTCAAAAACATTCGTAGTTTGGCTGATGATTGTACCCTTAATTTCGCTCACACCTTTGATACTCTTGCGGACTCCAGAGGGAATGCGACATCTGTCAATCGAGATTGCATGAATCGATCATTGAATAACGACCTTGCAAATATCCTCGCTTGGGGCAAAGCCAATGGTGTAGGAGTTAATGCATCTAAGTCCCAAATTGTTTAATCTCTTTAAAATAAGATCATAAATTTTAAACTCCCGTTTCTTTTGACAGAGCACTGATTTACGATATACCGTCATTATGCATTCTTGCAATTAATATTTCCTCTAAGTTAAGCTGGACAGTTCACATCTTCTCTGTTGCCAAAGAAGGATCGAAATATTTTGGGTCGCACGCCTTCATGCTATTTGGGGATTTGACAATTATTTGTCATATCGACTCACTTGAGCATCGCCGCAATGTTAAATGCCTTTCGCTCCTTTATCGCTACATGCATGGCCAATGTTCCGACGAAATAGCTTGTCTGATGCCTTGTAGTTTAATTCCTGCACGCAATTCTCCCGCTACAAGCCGCACTCATCCTTTGACCCTTCAAAATACTTTCGCCGTGATTCCATGATTCTTTTTTATACCGTTCTGTGCGAATGCGGTACAGTTTATTATCTACTATTTTTCCTGAGCCTTGCAATCTGCAAATGTTCAAGAGTGACATACTTCAGCATCTCCGCCACTTTCCTTATGTCCTATAATCCTTAGGGTATCCCCTGAGCGTGGCTTAATAATAAAAAAAAACAAAAATTCCATCCTGTTCCTGTTGAGACCTCATCTCGCCATCCTCCTCAAACAATATCTCAGCAGGTTCAAGTAATCTATATTTGCCAAGAAATAGTCATTTACCGTGATCGCGTAACGATCGCCATTGACCATAACACGAACTCCTGCCTCTATTTAAAAGAAATAAGGACCAATGATACCACCAGCGTGTAAGCTCCACCATACAGTGCAATTTTATGGATTTAATGGGGTATACTGAATATAAGTATCCAAAAGAGCTATTAGAATGACAGTTCGGTGTGACAGATAACCCTATCGACACGTCTCTCTAAGATAAGAAAAACCCTTTAGTTTCCAGAGATTTCTTCCTATTAGCGTGATATGCTTTTT
The DNA here is from genome assembly GCA_963930735.1 of Dioctria linearis. Taxonomy (NCBI): domain Eukaryota; kingdom Metazoa; phylum Arthropoda; class Insecta; order Diptera; family Asilidae; genus Dioctria; species Dioctria linearis. Next base: position 192,218,234 of record OZ005744.1, on the reverse strand, counting down.
AGCTAAATTACTCAACAAACCATTTCCGTTCAGAAGTAATTCATATTATTATGTTAAGCGAAAAGTGATAAAGATTGAAGAAATTGAGGTATTTGAAAAAAAAACGTATAATGCATTTGGGAGCCATCCATGTAATATCCTCTGGCAATTGGAATGCGTTTCCTAGGTGTTTTAGCTTTATGGGATCAAGAATCTCACAGTTGAAGAGGCCATCGTCAGCAGTTCCACCATCATTTTTATAGAGCGACAGGTCTCCGTCTATAGACCTTCTCCACCTTCTTAAGATGGTATTTGAATGTGCAATGCGCATGCCCAGTAAATGGGCTTGATATGATCCTCAGCCTTTTTATTTTCTGAGCATGATCAATATTTTTGTCCTCTGTTGCGAGTACATTCTGAATTTATTCACACAGTTTATTCCGGGGGTGTGCAATTTAATTATGTTCTCCCATAAGACTGATTTGTCCTGCAAAGTGGCTTTTTGCGCCGCCAAAACCAAACTCACTGCCTATAAACTCGTACCTGCTCCCTTCATTGCAAAGTTTTCCGCAATCGGGATACGACAATTACTAGTATCAGAATGAAAAAAATTTCGAATGAATTTCTGATCTATAAAAACCCCATAAAAACCTGGAAGAAACATGAACGGTCTACGGAAGACTTTATACAGTTTGGAATTTTCCATACATTACGAGGAACACAACGCTTAGAACATTTTCCTCCTGTGTAAAGTTAATCCTTTTTTATGGGAAGCAAAATATGCTTTCTTACAAAGCAATCTAAGTGTTCCTAAACAAATGTTTCAGGATTATACATATGTGAGGACATTGTAACCCCGAGAAATCAAACCAATAGGCATTCAAATATAAATAATAGAAAAACAGAAAATTATACAAGATCACGAACAATATAGTTACGCGCAATATAAAAGGACAAGCGACATCTATTGGAAACGGATACTTTGCGTGAAATAACTAATTAAGTATGGAGACTTTCGGAGAATCGTTTTACGTGGAATAGCAAAACACAAGTGACATCTATAAAGTACAGACATAAACAACCTCAGGTTCGGAGAATCGATATTTCTAGAAAGTTGTTTTCATTTCCAATAGATGTCTCTTTTATCACTTTGTGGCGCGTAACAATAATAACCAAAAATGATATCGTTATGTGTACGATGGTATCTCCATCATTTGATTTGGATAGATCAAGAGCGATTCAAAGAAAGTGAAACAAAGCCTGGGCGATGAGAAAACCCTATTTTCCCAAGATGAATATGATGAAGGAAAGAATAATGCAACCAGATGACTAAAGATATAAGTTCAAGACACCAGGTTAATTATAACAATAGTCTACTCTTTGTTGCGTTTAAATTTTCATATTTTTTTTTGCTTCCTGTCTTACAATTATTGGCGGCCACTTCAAACCACGTACTACATCTATAACAAATTTCGAAGTTAAAGTTTTACTTAACTTAATTTTTTGCACAGCTCTTCTCCTTCCTGTATTTCTTCTTCTTCATTTATGCCCGGTTACTTCCTTTTGGAATGCTCTGCTCTTGCTATGTCCAACTAGGTATTCAGATTCTTCTAACATCCAGTTAGGCATTCATTTATGCTTTCGCTATTATTATTCCGAGTTGACCAGTCCTCTATGTCCTTTTTATGCTGCTCACTTCTCCGGAGCAAAACGCAGGTGCTATCAAACTGGCAGAAATTTATCGCAGCAATCATGTGAAAAATACCAAATTGGCCCAATTTATACAACTCTGACAAATCTGTCCGGACTTGAAAGCCGCCTCAACACGACTATTCGCCTTCTCCCGTTCTCGTTAAAATTCCACTTCTCACTCACTTTCATCCCAATTTCTCGATGAGTTTTACACGAAGAAGAGTGTGTAACAACCACAGGGGTTCGGGTCTTAGATTCTAATCGGTGCAGATCTCTATCAGCTTCCATGGATTATTATAAGTGTAGTATCGCTACTTATTATTCTACAGAATTTTGGAAATAGCCCAGCATCAATGCAATTTATGCTAATACTTTTGTACATTGAGTTGCTAGTGCTCTTACAAAGAAGAAAGGGAAGAAAAACTCACTCGAATATCGACTTACACATCCTGGCAACTTTTATAAACACTTTAAACTTAACATTAAAAATAAACAGAAAAAGTTAAATGTAAATTTCACTCGAAAATCAAAAACATTTTATTTCAAATTCAATACAGCAGATAAATCGACTAAGGTAAGCATTAATCAACACTCGAAGCTTGTCAGCACTCAGTGCTATTTGCTGCTCTGCTCTTTCTAGGTATTTTTATCGGCTTTCTCGAATTGAATCATGATTGCTGAATAATTTATCCACACATTTATTAAAAACACAATTAGTCCTTTCTTTAACTCCAAACAATTGAATATGTTCAATTCGTACGGTCGCAAGGCCAGCTGCAGTTTAAACATTTCAACCTGGAAATATGTGAGTATTTTCATTCGCTGTTCTAAAAAAAAGAGTCCTGAATGCGGAGAACAGAATGCCAGCAAAATAATGACAAAAACATGAATCCCGCAAACTTGCGTTAAGATGACACTTTGAAATTTTTAATATATTAAATTGCGAAAAAAAGTATTGTTGATTTCTTCTCTGTCTTCCAATTCAACCTTACCAAACGTTATCACACTGATTCAAATGATAACAAATGTGACACTTCAATACAGTGATTGCGTTAAATTGAGTTCATGAAATTTGGAAGCCCTGTGGCTGCATTCCATTCTGTTCTAAGGGTAAATAAATACTTACACTTCTCTGAAGCCTGTTGTCATATTGAATATCAAAGCTACTCAAATAATCGATATCAATGTGAGAGGCTTTCTCAACAGAATCCACAATGGCAACAAGGATTGTCAAACTAACGATACTGGAGATGATATATATCAACTCCAGTGTGGGAATTGAATTTTGAGCGTCAAAGTTTTTGTAGATATTAAAAAACATTAAAACAAGTGCTTGCAGTGTTGAAATCATGAAAGTGAGTATTTGCAATTGGAAAATATTTTTGAAGTCGTACGCCGTTTGGGAAATTTTCCAATGGATTGATGCCATTTTGTCCAATTCGTCACTATAATCGCAGCATCTCTGCATTGAAATCTTTCGAAGTTTACCTAATTTCATGTAGAGTTTTCGCATGTACGCATTTAACTGCTGGAACTGAGCCCTTGTAATGACCATAAAAGTCCCAAAAAATATCAGAACAATAAAGCGCGTTTGAAGTATAGAGTAAATGTATATAAATGCTAAAAATTTATCCTGTGTGGATAATTGCAGATAACGCGCAATTGAATAAAGTAGATATATCATTATTATCACCAATTGTGCTATAAGAAAAATTGCAGCCTTTAGGCCATATATTGTCGGAGTTCGTGTTAGTTTTAAAATATCTCGGTGATTTTCCAACACTTCTTCGAAAACAGCAAATATATGGCTGGCTTTAGTTAGCAGAGTTATTCGTAAAAGAATCGCATTAATTGTCACAAAAAAATACAACGGATATTGCACTACCTTTATAGTTACACTTTTCTCATTATTCCCTTCCACATAATATAGAAAATATACAAATGATCCGCTTAATACCAAGATTGTCACAATCGATTGAAGCTTGCATAGAAATTTTGCGGTTTTGGAACTCTGAATCACTCCTTGAGTAACATTTATGCGAAATGTTATAAAGGCGAAAATTCTACTTAAATAATATATGAGAAAAAATAGACCGAGCAAGATTTGCTCACTACAATTCGTCATGTTTACAAACTAACTAAATTTCGAGGTATAAATTTAGTAGAAAACCTTGCGTATTAACCCCCTCCTCTACACCCCCTTCCAGGAGCCTATTAAATGTAATGACTCGATCCGCGTTAAAAGCTTTTGCATTTTATTATAACCATTAAAATGCTCCTCTAAATTAGACCATCTTTTTTATAATGCAGTGAATTTACATACCTTTGATGATATCGTATAATAACTAGGCTCGAAAAAGTAAGGGTAATAGCAGAGTGCTACTACTTAGCGACAGTATGAAGGAAAGGAAGGGGTTTTTTGGGACTATACTTTACTCATAGATGAAATGGCAATTTAAAAACTCCTTCCCCTTCTGACAGTTTTTAGTTAATAAAAGGTTTCATAAACGAGTCAAATAGAGTTCAATTCTTATGTACACGCTATACATATAACCTTCCCACATTAAGTTGGAGGAAGTATGGTGGTAATTAAATTTGTTGACCTTAATGTCTTCATGGCAGCAAATCAGCGTGATCTACTTATTTGGGGTAGTTGCTTCAAGACAGTAAAATAGTTTGACAAAATTATATACGAATGTACTGGTCTGAGTATGCTCATAGTTATGATTTCGCGCACGCCGAGTTCTATGGCGTGAATCTCTCCCTATAAAATGGTAGTTGAGGCAGTTGAGCAAGTACGCATGACACTGATTACTCCTAGCCATGCTCAGTATTTTAGCTAAAATACATATCCTTGGTGTAAAGCTTTATGGAACGCTCAATAATAACTAGTAAAAAGTATGAATGTTCGCTTTGGAACAATAGCTCAAGTTTGATCCTTCGATATTCTTGGGAGATCTCACGAACATTTAAGTGGCTATTAGTACCTAACTCCACTTTTAAAAATGAAAGATTTCAACCGAAAAGCAAATGAGGATGGAGTATTTGTGGGGATAAGAGGCAGTTGTGTAATGGGGATACTCCAACGAATTCATTGGCATATTCATTCCCAACATCCTTCATATCCTCTTTCGCTATCTGCTACATTCCTAACTAAGCACAATCATTTTTCGCCATTTTTCCTCCAGCAGATATCTACTAGCGCTTGAGTACATACAGATGATTGCGATTTTTTGGAATGCTCACGTCTAATTATTCTGTAACATCGAAGTGTCCGTTATTTTAGTAGTGTACATAAATACTCCTCCTGTGACGTGGGTTAAGGTTATGTTTAAAATGAGGAGTGACTAGGCTAATAGGACTGTACTGACACCGCAAATGAGTTGATATATTGTGACTTTCCCAAAAGCAGTTAGGCTAAAGGGCAAAAGCAGACGTTTCGTGTCAGAAGGAACCATATTCTCATCAGTACTGGCGAACACGCCAAAGTTAATAGCCAGGCTGCCTACATATGTTTTAAGTGTGAATTATATGTGAGGCGAAATACTACGTATTTACTTGAATGCCCTATCAGCACTTGCATTTGTTACAGAGTTTTGCTATGAAATAAATTCATAGCAACTTTTGAAATTGACTGAGTTTGCTGCTAAATCCGTAGCTCGAGAATCAAGTTGAAAAACCCTTTTTTACAATCGAATATTGACATTCTAAGGAGATTATCTAAGAACTTAAAAGAACAACACATTAGTTTTTTGAGGTAGGTAATGAGTTTTTGTTCCTGGCATTCATATTGCTTAATCGTGTATTCAATAATAAATCGATGGTTTGTGTCGCGATATGGTACAAAACGCCATCCAGTTGCTGTTCATATTTCTCTAAGATCAATCTGATCTATTTTTTGGAGGAAATATTCATTTACAGTGATCCTGTAACGATCACATCACCATTTACCATAACACGAAGTCCTCCCTCATTTTAATACAAATAAGGATATGATGCTACCAGCGTGTAAGCCGCACCAGACAGTGTAATTTTGTGGATTTAGTGGGGTATCCAAAGTCTAACCTGAATTCAACAGTACAATTTAGAGCATAATAACTTTATTTTCATTACAATTAAGACGTCTTACCACTGGTGGGACACACTTTTAATTGCAATGCTAATAGACGAATATTTAAACTATTTATATATTTTGGTTCCTGCAGTACTTCGTATTCTTACTCTAGGAAATTTTGCGTTCTCACGATAAAATTTCTGAAATGGCAACTGAGCAGTCTATGAAATAATTTCCAGACTGAAATGTAATGCGACGCGTATCATTGGAGAGTGTAGGAATGTGATGTCCAGAAAAATACAAATAAATTCCAGGCAGAAAATCTACTGAGATAATATTTATGCGAAATTATGAGCAGACGAAATACCTTAGGTTAAAATGTAAGTATTTGCTTTTGGCATGTATAGGCTTAGACATTTGCCATGTATAAGACTTTTATATACCATGCGATATTTTTGCCTTTTAACAAACGCACCAAGTCACAAATATGAGTCTCGTCATTGAACACAATTTTGCAATAAAATAATGGATCAGCTAGCAGCTGCTCTAGAGCTCAATTGTGTGGGTATTGTGGTTTGAATTCCTGCACCAACTGAGTTTTTGTCCAAAATTCTTCACTTGGCAGACAGACAGAGTCCTAATTACTGCCACCAACATCCTATCGATAAATATGGATCCGCTTTAACATTACAGGGACGACATTTATTCGATTATGTACTGCAAAAAATAATGTAACGGTTCCCCATATTCAGTGCAAGGAATTTGCGTAAATACAGGGTGATTCAGATCAAGATACCTTCCGGTATACCACGCGATTCCTTGAGGTAAGCTGATAAAAAAATTGTTCCACATATCCCCCCATAGAATCCTTCCTTTAGGAGTTGTGACCAGTTGAAGATTTCGCCAATATTTGTGAGAATAAATGAGTACAACTTTTGAACCACGCCATATATTTTTGGTTAATGTTGGCGTATTACATAGCCAAGAATAGTAGCTGTCGACAAGTGTATTACTCTGTATGTTTTAATTAAGCATCTTTAAATTATTCTCAAATATTTCCAAAATTTTGAGTTTTTTTACACACAAATTTCATAAATACCGTTATTTATTTCAAAAGCTTTTGAGTTAAAAAAATTAAAATTTCGGAAATATTTGAGAATAATATAAAGATGCTTAATTAAAAAATACAGAGTCATACACTTGTCGACAGCTACTATTCTTGGCTATGTAATAAGCCAACATTAACCAAAAATATATGGCGTGGTTCAAAAGTTGTTCCTCATTTATTCTCACGAATATTGGCGAAATCTTCAACTGGTCACAACTCCTAAAGGATGCTTTCTATAGGGAGGGGGGGGGGGGGGGGGTAAATGGGACAATCTTTTGAACAGCTTGCCTCAAGGAATCGCGTGGTATACGGAAGATATCTTGATCTGAATCACCCTGTATACCTTTCGGCTACCTAAAGTTTTCTTTTCAAATGGTATATAGGACCCTTTATGTAAGGAATTTTTTGATGAAAAGTATGTATTTTTACCTAAGCTGTGTTATTTTACATATATTTCATTATTTTGTGACCAATATGTTCGGAAATCATAAAACTAATTTGAATAGAAATATAGTCTCAGTTGGTAAATTTGGAAAAATAATATCAATTCCATATTGTTATGGGAAATTGAAAGCCTCCATTTTGGTAAAAATATCCCAAATGCAAGGCATACATAATTTTGTTATAACCCTATTAAATACGCACGTATGGCTGTGTACAGTTTTATTCTGACCTTTGTGTGGTTGAGACGTGAGCAAATTAATAATTTTAAAAAGTGTCTTCAAATTTTTAAGAATTCGATATTGTGAAAACTTAAATTTATGTAAATACGGTACCACTATTGTGCAATAATTCATCAGTCTGTGCTAAAATTCTATGTCTATATTTTATTTATTGTTTGTAATAAACTTGTTTATTTAGTTTTGTACACTTATTTTATTCTTTCACGTAGTCCTTAATAAAAAAAAAATTAATTATTTTGGAAAGAGGGAAAAGTACCACTAATGGATGTTATGGTCGTAGCGTATTGCATATAGCAATATGCTACATTGACGATACTGAAGCATGTAGGCCGACTGAGAGTAATGCTTCCTTCAGCTCGTGTGACATGCGAGTTTGAAAAAGAAACAAAAGAAGAAGACGTCTCTGTCTTGTCGAAATTTCTGTAGTGAGTACACGGATGAGAACAAAAACTTATTTTCCAAAAGCATCGGAGAGGACGTAAAACCTGTAAATAAGTGCAAATAATTTATCATCCTTACCGGTGAAATATTAGCAATCGGTAAAATCATTTTTCATTTAGATCCGGCATAAAAGGAAAAAAACAAAACCCGCACGGCGTAAAATTTCCCGAAAGCAGCGAAATTCCAGAGGGACAGTCGCGAAACAAAAGAAATTTAAAGTTACGGCTGCCGTGACCTGCCCTTAGACCTAGGTTTGGCAAAGTGGATTATCTATTGCTTTTGGTGCTCAGAGCCTTTAAATGCGACCTCATTAAAGAGGAATTGTGCTTTGGCAAAGTGTGTTCGGCAACTGTGCCTATCCAAAGGACAAGGTCGCGTCATAGGCCGCTGTCGGTCGGTAGTTCAGAGCAAGTTTTTTTTAAGACAAAGAAAGAAACAAAAAAAAACTCCACCAGTGTTAGCAGAAATCCAGTAAGATACACTGGCATCAAAATAATTACAATATTAATTGAAAATCACATAAATTTTTGCGCTAAACTTTTAGTGCCTATATACATCCTTGTATGTTTGACTGCTTCTGAATACAGTGTGTACTCTAAGCGCAATCGATATAAAAGAAGTCGAACATAAATAATAAGAAGTCAGATGGTAAGCTGAACCACGGCCGCCTGGAGACGGGATACAACAGCTAGGGATAAGGAACCAGCTAGTAAATTTTGCAAACGCTAAAAGATGTGCCGCACGCGAAAGGAATCAACTCTGTTTATCAAATTGTTTCGCACGGAGAACATGTTCGTCCAACTATGATTCAGTCTAGTTAAGTAGATTTGTTCTTTTTATACCCTAGATGAAATCTATAGGGGTATACTAAGTTTGTCATTCCATTTGTAACACCTCGAAATAATGATGGTAGAGCAAAATGAATTGGACACCCACGCATAATATTAAAAGTTATTTTGATTTTTGCATGTCCGTCCGTCCGTCCGTCCGTCCGTCCGTCCGTCCGTCCGTCCGTCCGCCCGTCCGCCTGTCTGTGCGCACGATAACTCGAGAACGCGTTCACCTAGAAAGATGAAATTTTGTTCACTGACATTAAAAAAAAAAGTAAAATTAAGTTCGAAAATGAGACAAATCGGGCAACTCCTTCGTGGGGTTGCCATACAAAAATTTCGTTTTCCACGATATATTTGGACAATACCTGAGAACACGTCGACATAGAAAGCTGAAATTTGGTACACTGTGTTTTCATACTAATAGCAAATAAAATTTCAAAAATGGGCTAAATCGGGCAACCCCTTCTTGGTGTTGCCATATAATAATTTTGGTTTTTTACATATACTTTGAAAACGATCACTCTTACACATTTTTATTGTACTAATAACTTCTTCAGAATAAGAAATCCTATAAAATCGGTTATAACCATTTTTTTTGTCCGACGAGCCGTTCTAGAAATATATGCGTGAAACCAATGCAAAAAATCAAAATTGCTCAAATGGTTGACAATACGAAATTTCATACGTGCATTCATCTAGGGTATCACAAGAATTGGTCTTATTAGACCAATTCTAGCTTTTTCACTTGTTATTATTGTATCTTGTGACATAGGTAGGACAGTCCGTTTACATTACGAATATTTCTTTTTGTATCTCCTTTAGTGCGGAAAGCTGTAAAGAAAAAATTTTTTTTTTCATCCAGTGACATGACGAAACCTCATGGGGCGCCTCAGCGAGCGATCATCGGCAACAAAAGTATGTAAGTTGTGTCACCCATTTGTTTTTTGTTTGTTAAAGATTTACTTACTTTAGTTTTGGACTATTGAACTCAAAAGTTTCATTAGCTTATAAGATTAAGATCATAAACAGATGCTAGTATTATTCGTACTTACCTTAGCTTTGGCGAGTTGATTTTTTCTCATTTCTTCCTTCACCATCCTGAGGTCCTCACACGTGAAATGATGGTGGCCTAGCCTCGTTTGCTCTCTTTGCAGGTCAATTAAGGGACTTTGGACGATTGTGCCACCCAAAGTCAATGGGAGGATGGGGCTTGACCAAGAAGGCATGCCATCTGTGCCTTCATGGGAATGCAGGTAAGTGACGTAAAGGTCCCTTCAGGACTGAGTGAGTGCGAGGCTTTCGTATGTAGGCACGAAAATCTTTCTTTTGATTATGGTTGGTGACAAGCGGCAGGTTATTTCGGGAACTCCCCCACACTGTCCGCCACCCTTAGCCGAGGTGCTAGCGTGCCGCCCTGTACTAACGCTGTCATCGAGTGATCTGTCAGCTCATGCTGGCAGTTTGGACTTCACGTCCTGACCATTCATCACTCAACATACATCCATAACATGGAGGTATTTGTGTCTATATTAAAGAGATATTTTTAGACACCAATTGATCAAAATATCATTCATTATGTCTACAATTCCCTGTACTTTGTTTATTTCCATCTGTAATAATATATTATTTACAGTTGTTTAATAGTTCATCATTCGGCAGAAAATTACTCAATACGCATCTAATTATGCCCCTTTATCATAGGCACTTCAAACACTGATTTACCCTTAATTAATTGAAAATTTCTCTAAATTGTACGGATATTTCCACAGAATTTGTCGAAAAATTTACATTAATTTAATGGTGCAACAATTTCCTTTCTCCCGATAGAAAATTCATTAAAGCCTATTGAATTTACACTTCCTATAGATAGGTGAAACTTACCCATCTCCAAAGTCCAAAGTGTACTTCTCCTTCAAGTTAGTGAAATATGCCTAAACTTTGTGCCACAAATTGTTGCCATCGAATTTGGGGAAATATTTTTTTATAGTGCGCACTCTTTTCGATATTTATATTGAGTATAGTCTGACATCCTCAGGTACAATTCTCATAAACTTTTTTATAAACAATTTATTTGTTGTACTGTACATTGTCCAGATTAATACAGTTCCATTAAAGGTGAGAAGGTCGAAATTGTATTTATACTCATTTTTAATAAGCCCCGCAGATTTGGTAGATTTGTTATCCCAAGAAACATATGCATTTCTTCCAATGCACAACATTGTATTTCATTAAATGTGTGTTTGAAGCAGATTATTGTGCTGCATGGGTACCTGTGACCCTGCGCAGGTAACACTGTGAATCTGATCTGATACTACAAGGACAGGTATATTGTTGTACCTGCACTTGCAGCCACAGGTAAAGTAACGCCACGTTAACTGTACTTGTTCATAACTTGAGTACTTGTACCTACGGCTGCAGTACAGGTAACAATACGTTACTTACCTGTGGCTGCATGTGCTGGTACAACAATATACCTGTACTTGTAGGATCAGATCAGATTCACAGGTACCTGCATGCAGCACTCTACAGTGCAAACGATACCGTCACTTATTAAGTATAAAAATAGTAAACTACATATGTATAGGTTTGCCAAATTTCTGGAAAAGTCTAAAACCAATCACATTGAAGTAATTTTATCCCATGCTTATTTTTATTTTATTGGTTCCGATCTTCTTTGAAAATTGTTTAATATCATGTGCGATTACATTGTTAATAACTTAATAAATTTCTTCTACGCATCTAGAAACTGAAGTCTGTGACATGGCTAACAGAAAATCGTGTCCAGCTAAATAAGTTATTACAAAATGTGCACACATCTTCGCATTAAATTTTTTTTCATTACACACTTAATACAACGTACTAAAAACAGAATGTTTACCTTATTTAGGAATATTTTCGTGTATAACCCAGCGTTTGTTACATATGTATGCGTGTAGATCGTATGAAAATGATGAATTTCCATTGCTGTTTCAAGCGTTTATCAACAGTGAATCGACTGAATCCACTGCTATTCTTGGTTCGGCAAAATGTGACATTTTCTTCCAAGCTGGAACAGTAGGCTTAGAATTTAAAACAGCAGGTTACATAAGCACTACTCGGGATTACATAAGAAAAATAAAATTGAAAAAAGTAAAGATTTCTAGCAACAGGCGCTAAAAAACCATCACAAGGTGTACATTTTCTCGAAAACAAAAGAAATGTCTATAATTTGAAAAATACATGACTTAGATTTTTTTGTATTTTTCTAGTAACTGTTATGATTTGGTCTATCACCCGATTCCGGCTTGACGTCGACTTACGGGACACCCTGTATATGTATAATTGAATTTGTCGGGATAGGAACAGGACTTAGGTGCTGTATAGAAGATGCATTAAAGCCAATTCCTTGAACTGTTTTATGGAGCGCGTATTTCTAATAGGTTCAGACAAGGACTTTCAAAGGGAGGTTCCATGACCAATTAGATTATTGGATCCAAACCTAGTAAGCGTGCGTTGTGATACTAGCCTGGAGTTGTTAAGATTTCTCCATGAGAACAACTCGCAGATGTATCTTGGAACCACATTCCATCTTCCTTTGTGAATTAAACATAATGCTCTAAGCTCAAAGAGTTTGATAAGAGGGTCAGGCATGAAAGGCTATAGCAGCGGGGATACATGGGAATACCAATTAAGACAGAAGATATATCGTACGCAGGACTTGAGAGCTTTGTTAAGCTGAGCTATTTCAGAGCCCCTCAGGGGATAGAAAGAAGCGTCGGCATAGACAAAATGCGATATGATGAGAGTGATTACCAAGGACTGCCTAATGTTTTGTTACAGGTGGTGTGAGACCGCATATAGACACCGGAGGCCATAATAGATTCTTGAGCAAATTTTGCTCACGTGAAGCCACCATGTAAGCTGTGGATCCATGAGGAGGCAAAGAATTAAGAATGAACAAAAAAAAGTTAAATTTACATTTCACTGGAAAATCAAAACCATTTTATTTCAAATTCAATACAGCAGATAAATGGACTTAAATACGTACTTAAAAGGATTAATCAACACTCAAAGCTTGTCTGCATTCACAGCGCTATTTGCTGCTCTGCTCTTTCTAGGTATTTTTATCGGCTTTATCAAATTGAATCATGATTGCTGAATAATTTATCCACACATTTATTAAAAACACAATTAATCCTTTCTTTAACTCCAAACAATTGAATATGTTCAATTCGTACGGTCGCAAGGCCATCTGCAGTTTAAACATTTCAACCTAGAAATATGTGAGGATTTTTATTCATTGTTCTAAAAAGCAAAAACGAGCCCTGAATGTGTGGAAAAGAATGCAATGCAATGGTGCCAACAAAACAATGACAAAAACATGAAACTTGCTAATTTCCTCAAGATGACACTTTGAAACATTTCTTTTTTTTTGTAATAAATTAAATAACAAAAAAAAATGTTTTTTGGCTTCCAATCCAATCTTAACAAATGTCAACACACCAATACCAATGATAACAAATATCCGGAAAAAAATTTATACCTCATTACTGTGATTGCGATAAAAGTATGTTCTTGGAAGCTGGAAGCCCCGTGGCTACATTACATTCTGTTCCGGGTGTAAATAAATACTTACACTTCTCTGAAGTCTGCTGTCATGCTGAATATCAAAACTACTCAAATAATCGATATTTATGTGAGAGGCTTTCGCAACAGAATCCACAATCGCAACAAGGATTGTCAAACTGACGATACTAAGGATGGTAATTATCAACTGCGATATGGAAACTGATCTTTCAGCATCAAAGTCTTTGTAGATAGTAAAAACATTTAAAAGAAGTGCTTGCAGTGTTGAAATCATGAAAGTGAGTATTTGCCATTGGAAAATATTTTTGAAGTCATATGCCGTTCGGGAAATGTTCCAATGGATTGCAGCCATTTTGTCCAATTCGTCACTACAATCGCAGCATCTCTGCATTGAAATCTTTCGAATTTTACCAATTTCATTCAATTCCATGTAGATTTTTCGCATGTATGCATTTAATTGCTGGAACTGAGCCGTTGTAACGATCATAAAAGATGCAAAAAATATCAGAACAGTGAAGCGCGTTTGAAACAAGGCGTAAATGAACACAAATATCACAAAATTAACCTCTACAGTGGATTGCAGATAACGCGCAATTAAATAACAGGGGTGTGTCGCTACTATCACCAACTGTACTATAAGGAAAATTATAGGCTTTTTGCCATAAACTGTCGTACTTCGTGTTAATTTCAAAATATCTCTGTGATTTGCCAACAATTTTTCGAAAACAGCAAATATATGGCTGGCTTTATTTAGCAGAGTTATTCGTACTAGAATCGCATTAATTGTCAGAAAAAAAAATAATGGAAATTTTACCATGTTTTTAATTAAATTTTTCTCATCATTCCGTTCACGATAATATAGAAAATATATAAATGATCCGCTTAATACCAAAATTGTTACAATCGATTGAAGCTTGCCTAGGAATTTTCCTGTTTTAGAACTCTGAATCACTCCATGAGTAAGATTTATGCGAAATGTTATAAAGGCGAAGATTCTACTTAAATAATATATGAGAAAAAATATACCGAGAAGTATGTACTCACTACGATTCGTCATGTTTGCTAACTAGCTAAATTTCGAGAGAAAAATTTAGTAGAAAAACTTGCGTATTAACTCCATACTCCACACCCCCTTCCTGCAGCCTTTTAAATGTAATGACTAGATCCGCGTTAAAAGCTTTTGCATAACCGTTATTATAACCATTAAAACTCTCTATATACCATACATGAAATCGTATAATAGCTAGGTTTGACAAAGTAATGGTAATAGCAGAGTGCTACTATTATGACAGCATGAAAGAAAGGAAGAGCTTTTTAGAGCTATATTTTAATTGTATATGAAATGGTAATCTAAGAACTGCTTTCGTCTGCCGACAGGATTAAGAGAATTAAAGCTATCTAGATTCTAGACTCTACATTCAAGCTTCATACTAAACCTTGGAGGAAGTAGGTATATAGGTATTTAATAACATCTGTTGACCGTAATGTCGAGGTAAGAGAGGTTAAAGACCAGATCATATATGAATGAAACGCTCTGAGTGTTGCTTGGCTATCTGATATTAGCTATGTTGGCGCGTCATACATTTTTATAGAAAGATTTAAATGAAGCGAACAGCACAAATAGTTCGCTTCACTCGACAGGACAATTTGTTCTCTCCAGTATATGGAAGTTCTAGAACAAGTACACAAAAAACACAGCTATTATGTGCCTACATTTTTGCCCATGCCTGCTTATCACTGAATAAATAACGAACAAGGAAGCGGCATATCGAGTAAAAAGTTTAGCCACTTGGAGTCAGAAATTTTAAATGTGTTGTAAAAATCTTTAAGGTATGAGTATGCAATAATTTTAGAAAACACTAAATTAATATATACAGTTCAAGCTTTAGGAACAACTCTATTTCAAATTTCTAATGTTTATTTAATAATAATAAACATTGAGAAAGTCGCTGAACTCCCAGAATTCTGAAATTTTTACATCCAGAAACGTCAAAACCTCACTTATTAAGTGAAATCCGGACGTCAGTAAGTGGCTTAGTCATGTACATTATATTCATTCATCTCCTACTAATTGATTCTGAATCCAGATCATGGGTGGAACAATAGAAACGCAATAGATATCAATTTGTACATTAAAAAGGACTCGCCAAGTATATTGAGACATGACTAATTTAATTACAGTTACAGCATTACCCATTTGCTTACTGTTGGCGTGATAGCATTTGGTGCGATCCACAAGTATGGACCCGTATTGAGTCGATGCGGTCTTGCTATGGTCAATATCGATCCATTGTAGCTAATGACTGTGAGCCATACAGAATGGAATTAAATGAATTCTAGTGACGTTGTTAGGATTAGATATGAAAGTCTCTATGTATATATATGAGACAATAAAGGTATGTAGGTACTATATCGCTTTGTCCTCCAGCCAATAGAATTGGTTCAGCACTCTCACTTCGCCAACTTATAGTAGGACTTGGTGAAGCAGTTGCAACACACTTTAGAGTCACATTACTTCCTCCTCGGACCATCATACCCGTGCTGATAGGATAATCAAGAATGTCGGATGGAACGGTGGATAAGAGAATCTTCAATTAATTAAAATGCACATAAATCAAGTATTAGGTTAAGTCGAAAAAAGTGCGCCCAGCAATATAAATGACAATTTAACTGGAATCCTAAAAGCTTTTACTGGTTAGATAAGTTGAAGGATAAATGCATAGAGATGCGTTTTTTTTTCTTGCTTTTTTAAAATAAACATTTTAAGGAAATTATCTAAAAACTTATAGGAAAACACATTAATTTTTTGACGTAAGTAACTAAGGAGTTTTTGTTTCTGGCATGCATATTGCTATAACGTGTATTCAATAATAAATAAATGGTTTGTGTCGCTATTTGGCACATAATGCAATCCTGTTCTTGTGAGTCTACATCTCGCCATCCTGTTGAATACTCATTTACCGTGATCCCGTAACGATCGCATGACCACTGACCATAACACAAGCTTCTGTGTCATTTGAAAAGACATATTGACCAATGATGCCACCCGTGTGTAAGCCGCACCAGACAGTGCAATTTTGTGGATTTAGTGGGGTATCGAAAGTCTCACCTGCATCTCACTCTACTGTTTATTAATGAATTGGAAATTCGGAAATGTAAGACGTCTTTCTATTTCTAGTTTGGTATTCCTACATATATTGTACATGCACTTTCTCGTCATTTAACACAATTCTGCAATAAAATAATGAATCAACTGAAAACTGCCGTACAGCCCAATTGCATTGATATTATGGTTTTAGTTCCTGCATAAACTAAGTTTTTGCCAAAAAATATATAGACAGAGTCCTAATTACTGCCACCGATATCGAATCGACAAATGCGGATCTTCTTCCATATTTTCGTTTACAACGCCAATATTTACTTCAGAACTCACTGATAGTTCTTTTCGATATTTATATAGAATTTAGTCTGGCATTCACCTTGAAGGAACGTTCAACGATTACCTCTCTCTATTTCCTCGTACGCGGCCCAAATTTTAAAACTAACATCTGAATTATATTCATCCTCGTCAGTGGATTATCATCAACTTCTAAAGTCGTCATTGTATAGACTTGCATTAATAGTGAACGCTGCTCCGGCAACACAAGTTAGTGTGGAAAGGGCATTTTCTTCATTGAAATTAATACATACTTAGCGATCTTAGATGTAATCTATCGGATGTTAATGTTAGAAACACACTTTTTGTTAAATTAAACAACGTGTAGTAGCAACATTTTCGTAATTTTTATTTTTGGTAATTAATAACAAATATTTAAAGGTTTATTTTTCAATTTACTAGCAGCACATAGTTTTTATTTATTTACTTAACTAAAAAATCATCATATAATTATGTAATTATGAAATGACTTATATTTCTGATCAAAAAAAAAATAAAGATAAAAAATAATTATAATTTCATGATTTAAATAATAAAAATCCAAAGATATAATTATGGAATGATTTTAATTTTAAAAATCACATTTTTATAATTATTCCTCATAATGAAACTGCATAACAATATATTATTATGTGGCTTATTCCCGCTTCGAAGAACCTCCGCTTGGTAGATGATTTATTCATTTTAAAAATCAGTAATAATAATTATTTTCGGTCCCTGCTATAAACACAAGAGTTGACACCCCCAGGAGAGTCTTGTCTCAGACAGTGAAGTGAACGTAGGAAACTTTTTGGATTGCGATAATTAAAGTAGAGCTGATTGGTTGTGAATTTTATAAAAGCAACCAGATTAGTGTAATCAAATGAACAAGTAAGTTTTATCTGAAATATTGTGTTGTGAATAACGATCAAAGGGCATGCTCCCCCTCAATTCTTCTCAGCACGGTACTACACTATCCCTTTTACCTATAGTTTTTTTTCGACGTTTATAGCTTCTCCACTCCCATGTGTACTACGCCTCGCCTACCTACCTCTTTTCCAGCAGAATCACAATATGGACTCCATGGAAGCGGAGAATAATATACGGCATTTTAATCATTTGAAAGGCTTTCACATGGAACAGATGACGTCAACAAAAACAATCACATCTATGATAATAACCAAATAGCTCCGGTAATGTTTCGGGTGGCATCTCCATCACTGGATTTGGAAAGCTGAAGAACGAATCAAAAAAACTGAAACAGGGAAGAGCGAAAGCCGTATGTTTCGAAGATCAATGTGAAGAAGAACGAATTCTTACTCCTACATCCTGGCAACATTTGTCAACAGTTTAAACTTAAAAATTAACACAAAAAAGATAAATTTAAATTTCACTCGAAAATCAAAAACATTTTATTTCAAATTCAATACAGCAGATAAATGGACTTAGGTAATTAAAAGCATTAATCAACACTCGAAGCTTGTCAGCACTCAGTGCTATTTGCTGCTCTGCTCTTTCTAGGTATTTTTATCGGCTTTCTCGAATTGAATCATGATTGCTGAATAATTTATCCACACGTTTATAAAAAACACAATTAGTCCTTTCTCTAATTCCAAACAATTGAATACGTTCAATTCGTACTGGTCGCAAGGCCAGTTGAAATTTAAACATTTCAACCTGGAAATATGTGAGAATTTTCATACACTGTTCTAAAAAAAAAAAGGAGACTTAAGCCTAGAACAGAACGCAACGCAATTGTGCCAAAAAAATAATCAAATGCAAATTTTGAAACTTTTTAATAAATTAAATTACGAAAAAAAATTTTGACTTCTTCCAATCCAATCTTCACAAATGTCAACCACACTGATTCCAATGATAACAAATGTGACACTTCATTACGATTATTGCGTTAAAATTAAGTTCTTGGAAGCCCGGTGGCTGCATTCCATTCTGTTCTAAGGTTAAAAAAATACTTACACTTCTCTGAAGCCTGTTATCATGCTGAATGTCAAAACTACTCAAATAATCGATATTTATGTGAGAGGCTCTCTTAACGGAATCAACAATCAGAACAAAGATTATCAAATGGACGATACTAAGGATAGTGGATATCAAATGTGGTTTGTAAACTGTATTTTGAACATCAAAGCCTTTGTAGGTATAAAAAATCTTTAAAACAAGCTCTTGCAGTGTCGAAATCATATAACCGAGTATTAGCCATTGGAAAATTTTTTTGAAGTCGTACGCCGTTCTGGAAATCTTCCAATGTATTGCAGCCATTTTGTCCAATTCATCACTACAATCGCAGCAGCTCTGCATTGAAATCTTTCGAAGTTTACTTAATTCCATGTAGATTTTTCGCATGTACGCATTTAACTGCTGGAACTGAGCCGTTGTAACGATCTTAAAAGTCCCAAAAAATATCAGAACAATAAAGCGCATTTGGAACACAGAGTAAATGTATATAAATGCTAAAAATGTATCCTGTGTGGATGATTGCAGATAATTCCCAATTATATAACGTAGATATATCGCCATTATCAGCAAGTGTGTTATAAGAAAAATTGGAGCCTTTAGGCCATAGATTGTCGGAGTTCGTGTAAGTTTCAAAATATCTCTGTGATTTGCCAACAATTTTTCGAAAGCCGCAAATGTATGGCTGGCTTTAGTTAGCAGAGTTATTCGTAAAAGGATCGCATTAATTGCCACAAAAAAATATAATGGATATTGAACTACGTTTATGATTAAACCTTTCCCACTATTCTCTGCCGCATAATATAGAAAATATATAACAGATCCGCTTAATACCAAGATTATCAAAATGGATTGAAGCTTGCATAGAAATTTGGTTGTTTTAGAACTCTGAATTACTCCGTTAATAAGATTTATGCGAAATGTTATAAAGGCGAAGATTCTAGTTAAATAATATATGAGAAAAAATGTACCGAGCAAAATGTACTCACTACAATTCGTCATGTTTACAAACTAACTAAATTTTAATGGATAACTTCTGTAAAAAAGCTTGGGTATTATCCTCTTCCCACATCCCCTCCCAATAGCCTTCTAAATATAATGACTAGATACGCGTTAAAAGCTTTTGCATTTTGTTATAACCATTAAAATGCTCCTCTAAATTAGACCATATTTTTTATAACGCAGTGAATTTATATACATTAGATGATATCGTATAATAGCTAGGTTCGACAAAGTAACGGTAATAGCAGACTACTTAGCGACAGTATGAGGGAAGGAAAGGGTTTTTGGGGCTATACTTTAATTATAGATGGCAATTTAAAAACTCCTTCCCCTTCTGACAGTTTTTAGTTAATAAAAGGTTTCATAAACGATTCAAAAAGAGTCCACTTCTTGTGCACACTTCATACACATAACTTTCCCACATTAAGTTGGAGGAAGTATGAAGGTAATTACATCTGTTGACCTTAATGTCTTCATGGCTGCAAATCAGCGCGATCTTACTTATTTCGGGTAGTTGCTTCAAGACAGTAAAATAGATTAAAGGCCAAATCATATATGAATGTACTGCTATGATTGTGCTCATAGATATGATTTCGCGAATGGCGTGAATCTCTCCGTATAAAATTGTAGTTGTGGCAGTTGAGCAAGTACGCATGACACTGATTACTCCTAGCCATGCTCAGTACTTTAGCTAAAATACATATCCTTGGTGTAAAGCTTTATGGAACGCTCAATAATAACTAGTAAAAAGGATGAATGTTCGCTTTTGAGCAAGTGATCAAGTTTGATACTTCGATATTCTTGGGAGAACTCATGTACATTTAAGTGGGTATTAGTACATACTCCAGTTTTAAAAATGAAAGGTTTCAAGCGAGAAGCAATTAAGGATGGAGTATATGTGGAGGGAAGAGGCAGTCGTGTTATGAGGATACTCGAAGGAATTCATTGGCATATTCATTCTTTTTTATTTTCCCAACATCCTTCATATCCTCTTTCGCTATCTGCTACATTCCTAACTAAGCACAATCATTTTTCGCCATTTTTCCTCCAGCAGATATGTACTAGCTCTTGAGTACATAGAGATGATTGCGATTTTTTGGAATACTCACGTCTGATTACTCGGTAAGATTGAAGTGCCCGTTATTTTAGTAGTGTACGTAAATACTCCTCTTGTATCGTGGGTTAAGGTTATGTTTAGAATGAGGAGTGACTAGGCTAATAGTACTGTACTGACACCACGAATGAGTTGACCTATTGTGACTTTCCCAAAAGTAGTTAGGCTAAAGGGCAAAAGCAGACGTTTCGTGTTAGAAGGAACCGTATACTCATCAGTACTGGCGAACACGCCAAAGTTAATAGACAGGCTGACCACATATGTTTTAAGTGTGAATTATATGTGAGGGGAAATACTGCGTATTTACTTGAATGCCCTATCAGCACTAGCATTTGTTACAGAGTTTTGCTATGAAATAAATTCATAGCAACTTTTGAAATTGACTGAGTTTGCTGCTAAATCCGTAGCTCGAAAATCAAGTTGAAAAACTCTTTTTACAAACGAAAATTAACATTTCAAGGAAATTATCTAAAAACCGGGAAGAACAACACATTAGTTTTTTGAGGTAGGTAATGAGTTTTTGTTCCTGGCATTCATATTGCTTAATCTTGTATTCAATAATAAATCGATGGTTTGTGTCCCGATATGGTACAAAACGCCATCCTGTTGCGATCCATATTTCTCTGAGATCCATCTGATCTATTTTTTCGAGGAAATATTCATTTACAGTGATCCTGTAATAATCACATCACAATTTACCATAACACGAAGTCCTGCCTCAATTTAAAACAAATAAGGATATGATGCTACCAGCGTGTAAGCCGCACCAGACAGTGCAATTTTGTGGATTTAGTGGGGTATCCAAAGTCTCACCTGAATTCAACAGTACAATTTAGACCATACTAACTTTATTTTCTTTTCAATTAAGAGGTCTTACCACTGGTGGGGGACACTCTTAATTGCAATGCCAATAGACGAATATTTAAACTATTTATATATTTTGTTTCCTGCAGTACTTCGTATTCTCACTCTAGGAAATTTTGCGTTCTCACGATAAAATTGCTGAAATGGCAGCTGAGCAGTCTATGAAATAATTTCCAGACTGAAATGTAATGCGACGCGTATCATTGGAGAGTGTAGGAATGTGATGTCCAGAAAAATACAAATAAATTCCAGGCAGAAAATCTACTGAGATAATATTTATGCGAAATTATGAGAAGACGAAATATCTTAGGTTAAAATATAAGTATTTGCTTTTGGCATGTATAAGATTTTTATAGACCATCCGACATTTTTGCATTTTAACAAACGCACCAAGTCAAATATGAGTCTCGTCATTGCATGCAATTTGCGTAAATATACCTTTCGGCTACCTAAAGTTTTTTTTTCAAATGGTGTATAGAACCCTTTATATAAGGAATTTAAGGTGAAAAGTATGTACTTTTACCTAAGCTGTGTTATTTTACATATATTTCATTATTTTGTGACCAATATGTTACGAAATCCCAAATACAAGGCATACATAATCTTGTTATAACCCGATGAAATACGCATCTTTGCACAGTGTACAGTTTCATTCTGACCTTTGTGTGGTTGAGACGGGCGCAAATTAATAATTTTAAAAAGTGTCTTCAAATTTTTAAGAATTCGATATTGTGAAAACTTAAATTTATATAAATATGGTACCACTATTGTGCAATAATTCATCAGTCTGTGCTAAAATTCTATGTCTATATATTATTTATTGTTTGAAATAAACTTCTTTATTTAGTTTTGTACACTCATTTTTTTTCTTTCACGTATTCCTTAATACAAAAAAAATGAATTACGGTAACCCTCCTATAACACGGTATTCTGCAACACGATCTAACCTAACACGAAAAGAAATTTGCATCAACCCTCTTATAACACGGTACTGCTACAACACGATAAGGCGATTTTTGTTTAGAATTATGTATTTAGAAAATTACATTACGCACTATGAACAACACAAATGTGTATGTATATTAATTGGGGGAATACCCGAATTTTTCTACATGAAATATCTTAACTATGAACCACTGACATGTAACAATGGACTGAACGATTTGCTATTTCATGTGGCATAAAAAATATTGTGTTTCTGTTTATTAGAGTTTGAGCACCATTTAAAACGTTTACTATACATAAAAACATGTAAAACTCAACCAATTATATAAAATTTTACATCCGGAAATCAAATTAAATTAAAAAAATATATTTTCTTGTGTCCAAGTGAAATTTTAATCGCTTATAAGCACTCTTATAAGAAATTAAACTCATTCCGATTTTAATTTTCAAAAGGTTATTTTTACCTGAATCCTGCGTATGGGCAAGAGAGACGGAGCATGGTAAACACTATCTTTACCTTATTCCTTCTGCGGTGATTGCATCTGTAGCCAACATAAAAACAACAAATGGCATAAGCAAATGTTCCAGAATGCAATATCTTGTGTTGGTAGCTCCAACTCTGCCATAGGGCGAAAGAGAGAACTATAAAACTTGTGCCATTCCTTCCTATAGGAAAATGACAATACGCTCAGTCCAATGTTATAAGTCAGTGACTATGGAATTATTTTATATGAAATATCTCAACTATGTATGGGGATATACACATTTGTTTTTTCCTATTAAACTTGAGTTTATTATTTTGTGTTGCAAGAATTTACTTCGTGGATAGCAATAATTTTTTATTCTTTAATTGAAGTTTGTATATAGAAATAATTTTAAAGAAATTCTAGTTTTTTAAACCTAAAAGAAAATTATTTTATTTTATATTTTTGGAATAAAGATTAACTGCATTTTTTTGGGTAAGTGTTAAAGAGCGATTATTTTATTTATTAAGCCTAACTTTTGAAAAATTAAATTTCAGTCCCAAACGATGTCTGATAAAAATAAAAGAACAATGTTTAAGAGGAAGTTCGTATCTTTAGAAGTGAAAATGCAAATTTTGGATCGCCTTTCAAAAGCGGAAAAAGCATCACACATTGCAAAAACACTAAATTTAAATGAGGCAACAGTCCGAACTATTAAGAAAAGTGAAAAAGAAATTAGAAGTGCTGTTGCTGCAGGCTCTTCGATATCCGCAAAATATGCAGCTCGTCCGCGTGCACCAATAATTGAGAAAATGGAAAAAGCACTCAGCATTTGGATTGATGATAGTAGCAAAAAAAGGATTCCATTGAACGGTAATATAATTAAACAAAAAGCTTTGAATATTCATAAACACCTTAAAGAAAGTGGAGAATCTTCTGTCAACCCAGATATTGTTGCAAGTAAGGGTTAGTTTAAGAAATTAAAAAAAAACGTTATTCAATTCATAGCATAAAAATACAAGGTGAAACTGCACCTGCTGATCATGAAACTGCCAAATTATATCCAGATACAAAAAATTATCCAAGAGCAAGGATACACAGCAGATCAAGTTTTTAATGCCGACGAAACTGGGCTTTGCTGGAAAAAAATGCCCAATAGAACCTTTATATCAAAAAATGAAAAAAACTGCGCCCGGATTTAAAGTATCAAAAGATCGTGTTACATTACTTCTGTGCAGCAATCCGTCGGGAGATTTTATGACAAAACCATGCTCATTTATAGATCTTTGAATCCCCGTGCACTTATAGGCGTAAAAAAAAATACATTACCGTTATATTGGAAAGCAAATTCAAAAGCTTGGGTTTGTCGATTTATTTAGAGATTGAATTCTAAATATTTTTGTGCCAGAAGTTGAAAAATATTTAAAAGAGAAAAATTTAGATTTCAAGGCACTATTATTAATTGATAATGCCCCAGGTCACCCACATGATTTACATCATCCAAACGTCCAAGTAGAGTTTCTACCACCTAACACTACTGCATTGCTTCAGCCATTGGATCAAGGTATTATCTATACCTTTAAGACCTATTACATCAGAAGATCATTACAATGGATTTTAGACAAAACAGATTCAGAACCTATTGATGTAAGGGAAGCTTGGAAGCAATTTTCTATTAAGCACTGTATCGAAATAATATTCTTATCGCCGAAAGAACTGAAAATATCAACATTAAATGGGTGTTGGAAAAATTTATGGCAAGCGGCAGTTGGAATAGAAAATGTAGTCGAATCGACAGAAAATGCTAGATCGATCGGAGGAGAAGGATTTCTGGATATAGCAATTGAAGACGTTCAAGATTTGTTTGTCGAAGAAGAAATTGGCGAAGCAGATTTGGTGGAAATGGTATCCGAAGTAAATCCAATCGATTCTGAGGACAATAATTCCGATGTAGATTGTGAAATTAATAATCTTACACTTCTTGTCCTTCTGAAAGAAGCTTAAAATTCAAACGGGTGCTGCAAAATTGCTTATCACCATATCATGCAATTTACAATGACCTTATAAGGGCAAGCAAACAAAGCAAGCTTACAGATTTTTTTTAAAAGGGCAGGAGGTGCACAAAATATAGAAGAAAGTGAAGATAATATTGTTCAACTAAACAAACATTCTCGTTTAATTGTACTGAGCAGCGAAGACGAAGAAAATTCTTAAATGAAGTTTACATTAAAAATTAAATAATATGTATATTGTTACGAGCGTGGCCTTAGTTCGTTAATTAAAACACAATATTTCAGATATAATTCAAAAGTTCTTTCTTTATTTAACTTTACCGTTTACTCTCACAAATTCACAAATAATTATCAAACCCTCTCTTTATAGTTATCGCTAGTACTGTACTTCTAATTATCACAATCCTAATAGTTTACTTCGTTCACTTCACTGTCTGAAATAATACTCGCCTCCTGGATGTGAGAAGCGCCGTATTTATACTCTACGAATTATCCTAGAACTTTCCTGAATATTCCGTTCTCCGAACCCATAGTTTACTAGGATGTCACTAACCTAAAGTTGTTTCCATTTCCAATAGATGTCGCTTGTATCACTTTGTGGCGCGTAACAATATTTTGGTTTGTTTCCTAATAAAAATAAAGTAAAACGTTTCTTATACGGAATTTGAAAAACAAAAATCTTTTTAATAGCTTTTGGAACATTACTCCTCAGTATTAGTACATACTGGCTTCTGGTCTCATATAACACGGTTTCGCACAACACGGCACTTTGTAGGAACGTATCTACCGTGTTATAGGAGGGTTACCTGTTATTTTGGAAAGACTTAATTTGAGGGAAAAGTACCACTAATGGAGGTATTTGTTTTCATATTAAAGAAATATTTTTAGACACCAATTGTGCAAAATATCATTCATTATGTCTACAATTCACTGTACTTTGTTTATTTCCATCTGTAATAATATATTATTTATAGTTGTATAATAGTTCATCAAATATTGTGCATTGAATGTTCTCTTGCTCCTTTGGAAAGAATTCATACATTCGGCAGAAAATTACTCAATACGCATCTAATTATGCCCCTTCATCATAGGCACTTCAAACACTTGTTTACCCTTAATTAATTGAAAATTTCTCTAAATTGTACGGATATTTCCACAAAATTTGTCGAAAAATTTACATTAATTTAATGGTGCAACAATTTCCCTTCTCCCGATAGAAAATTCATTAAAGCCTATTGAATTCACACTTCCTATAGATAGGTGAAACTTACCCATCTCCAAAGTCCAAAGTGTACTTCTCCTTCAAGTTAGTGAAATATGCCTAAACTTTGTGCCACAAATTGTTGCCATCGATTTTGGGGAAATATTTTTTTATAGTGCGTACTCTTTTCGATATTTATATTGAGTATAGTCTGACATCCTCTGGTACAATTCTCATAAACTTTTTTATAAAAAATTTATTTGTTTTACTGTGTATTGTCCAGATTAATACAGTTCCATTAAAGGTGAGAAGGTCGAAATTGTATTTATACTCATTTTTAATAAGCCCCGCAGATTTGGTAGATTTTTTATCCCAAGAAACATATCCATTTCTTCCAATGCACAACATTGTATTTCATTACATGGGTGTTTGAAGCAGATTATTGTGCTGCACAGGTACCCATGTGACCCTGCGCAGGTAACACTGTGAATCTGATCTGATACTACAAGGACAGGTATATTGTTGTACCTGCACTTGCAGCCACAGGTAAAGTAACGCCACGTTAACTGTACTTGTTCATAACTTGAGTACTTTTACCCACGGCTGCAGTACAGGTATCAATACGTTACTTACCTGTGGCTGCATGTGCTGGTACAACAATATACCTGTACTTGTAGGATCAGATCAGATTCACAGGTACCTGCATGCAGCACTCTACAGTGCAAACGATACCGTCACTTATTAAGTATAAAAATAGTAAACTACATATGTATAGGTTTGCCAAATTTCTGGAAAAGTCTAAAACCAATCACATTGAAGTAATTTTATCCCATGCTTATTTTTATTTTATTTGGTTCCGATCTTCTTTGAAAATTGTTTAATATCATGTGCGATTACATTGTTAATAACTTAATAAATTTCTTCTACGCATCTAGAAACTGAAGTCTGTGGCATGGCTAACAGAAAATCGTGTCCAGCTAAATAAGTTATTACAAAATGTGCACACATCTTCGCATTAAATTTTTTTTCATTACACACTTAATACAACGTACTAAAAACAGAATGTTTACCTTATTTAGGAATATTTTCGTGTATAACCCAGCGTTTGTTACATATGTATGCGTGTAGATCGTATGAAAATGATGAATTTCCATTGCTGTTTCAAGCGTTTATCAACAGTGAATCGACTACGTGTAACATGGATTGAAATACACTCGATACAAAAACCGGTTTTTAAGTCAGGCTAGTCTAGAGTGTGTATAATCTTGAATCAGGGTTCTTCCTGTTTCAGGAATATATTCAATTACGTCGCAATTGTCAAATTGCCACTGCTATAATTTAAGATAAATGTCACGTCACCTAACCATCAGAATTCCAAATTATGGTATTGCTGGTAATTGTCCTTCCTTCGAAATTATTTTGTCATTGTCATTTATTATTTTCATTTTATCAGAATCCAACCGCAGGTGAGTAAAAAGAAAGGAAAAAAACTCAGTCGAATTTCGACTCCCACATCCTGGCAACCTATGTGACCAGTTTCAACTTTGAATTAAGAATGAACAAGAAAAAGTTAAATTTACATTTCACTCGAAAATCAAAAACATTTTATTTCAAATTCAATACAGCAGATAAATGGACTTAAATACGTACTTAAAAGGATTAATCAACACTCAAAGCTTGTCAGCATTCACAGCGCTATTTGCTGCTCTGCTCTTTCTAGGTATTTTTATCGGCTTTATCGAATTGAATCATGATTGCTGAATAATTTATCCACACATTTATTAAAAACACAATTAATCCTTTCTTTAATTCCAAACAATTGAATACGTTCAATTCGTACGGTCGCAAGGCCAGCTGCAGTTTAAACATTTCAACCTAGAAATATGTGAGGACTTTTATTCACTGTTCTAAAAAGCAAAACCGAGCCCTGAATGGGTGGAAAAGAATGCAATGCAATGGTGCCAACAAAATAACAACAAAAGCATGAAACTGGCAAATTCGCCTCAAGATGACACTTTGAAACTTTTTTCTTTTTTTTGTAATAAATTAAATAACAAAACAAAAATTTCTTTTTTGGCTACCAATCCAATTTTAACAAATGTCAACACACCAATACCAATCATAACAAAAATTTCCGAAAAAAAATTTAGACTTCATTACGGTGATTGCGATAAAATTATGTTCTTGGAAGCTGGAAGCCCCGTGGCTACATTACATTCTGTTCCGGGTGTAAATAAATACTTACACTTCTCTGAAGTCGGTTGTCATGCTGAATGTCAAAACTACTCAAATAATCGATATTTATGTGAGAGGCTTTCGCAACAGAATCCACAATCGCAACAAGGATTGTCAAACTGACGATACTAAGGATGGTAATTATCAACTGCGGTATGGAAACTGAACGTTCAGCATCAAAGTCTTTGTAGATAGTAAAAACATTTAAAAGAAGTGCTTGCAGTGTTGAAATCATGAAAGCGAGAAGTTGCCATTGAAAAATATTTTTGAAGTCGTATGCCGTTCGGGAAATGTTCCAATGGATTGCAGCCATTTTGTCCAATTCGTCACTACAATCGCAGCATCTTTGCATTGAAATCTTTCGAATTTTACCAATTTCATTTAATTCCATGTAGATTTTTCGCATGTATGCATTTAATTGCTGGAACTGAGCCGTTGTAACGATCATAAAAGATGCAAAAAATATCTGAACAATGAAGCGCGTTTGAAACATAGCGTAAATGAATATAAATATCACAAAATCAACCTCTACGGTGGATTTCAGATAACGAGTAATTAAATAACAGGAGTATCTCGCAATTATCACCAACTGTACTATAAGGAAAATTATAGGCTTTTTGCCATAAACTGTCGTACTTCGTGTTAATTTCAAAATATCTCTATGATTTGCCAACAATTTTTCGAAAACAGCAAATATATTGCTGGCTTTATTTAGCAGAGTTATTCGTAATAGGATCGCATTAATTGTCAGAAGAAAAAAAACGGATATTTTACCATGTTTTTAATTAAATTTTTCTCATCATTCCGTTCACGATAATATAGAAAATATATAAATGATCCGCTTAATACCAAGATTGTCACAATCGATTGAAGCTTGCATAGATATTTTGTGGTTTTAGAACTCTGAATCACTCCTTGAGTAACATTTATGCGAAATGTTATAAAGGTGAAGATTCTACTTAAATAGTATATGAGAAAAAATATACCGAGTAAGATGTACTCACTACAATTCGTCGTGTTTGCTAACTAGCTAAATTTCGAGGGATAAATTAAAAAAAAAAATTCCGTATTAACCCCCTCTCCCATACCCCCTTCTAGAACCACTATAAATGTAATGACTAGATCCACGTTAAAAGCTTTTGCATAAGCTTTATTATAACTAATAAAATTCTCTATATACCATAGATGAAATCATATAATAGATAGGTTTGACAAAGTAACGCTAATAATAGAGTGCTACTAGTACGACAGCAAGGGAAGGAAGGGCTTTTTAGGACTATATTTTAATTATATATGAAATGGTAATCTAAGAACTCCTTTCGTCTGCCGACAGGATTAAGTGAATTAAAGCTTTCTAGATTCTAGGCTCTACACACAACCTTCATACTAAAACTTGGAGGTAGTAGGTATATAGGTATTTAATAACATCTGTTGACCGTAATGTTGAAGTAAGACAGGTTAAAGACCAGACGGGGTATCGAAAGTCTCACCTGAATTTGACTCTACTGTTTATTAATGAATTTTAAATTCGGAATTAAAGACGTTTTTCTATTTCTTTTGGTATTCCTACATCTATTGTACATGCACTTTCTCGTCATTTAACACAATTCTGCAATAAAATAATGGATCAACTCTACAGCCCAATTGCATTTATATTGTGGCTCTAGTTCCTGCACCAACTAAGTTTATGCCAAAAAATGTCCACCTGGTAGATAGACAGAGTCCTAGTTACTGCCACCGATACCGAATCGATAAATGTGGATCCTCTTCCATATTTTCGTTTACAACGTCAATATTTACTTGAGTACTCACTGACAGGTCTTTTTGATATTTATATTGAGTATAGTCTGGCATTCACCTTTAAGGAACGTTCCAGAATTACCCAAATTCACTTTGAAAATTGGTTGTTGGTTAGTTCTCCATAGAACTGTGGATTGATTTCATATCATAAAATCCCTGCATGATGCAACAACACCAACACACGTTATCGGATGCCTTTCAAATTGAGTTTGGGTAATTCTTGAACGTTCCTTAAAGGTGAATGTCAGACTATACTGAATATAAATATCGTACAGAGCTATCAGAATGACATTTCGGATTGACAGTTATCGGAAGTTCTATCTAAGTTAAGAAAACACCCTTTGGTTACTAAAGATTTCCGCTCTACTAGTCTCTTATGCTTTTTAGCTAAAGTCTTCAATATAAATATCCATCCACAAGTTATTAATATTATTATGTCATGCGAAAAGTGAAAAACCAAAAAGTTAAAAGCACTTTTCGCATAACATTAAATGCCCTAAAGAACCTATTCGAAATGGAGATATACAAAAAATCTATAATGTTCTTGGCGATATCCATGGCGATAGGAATTTCTAGATATTTTAGCTTTGTGCGATCAAGCTCTTCACAATTACAAAGGCCATGCTCAGCAGATTCGCCATCCTTTATACACAAGCGACAGATCTCTTGCTATAGACCTTAGATACGCACCTCCTGAAAATGGTTTTTGAATGTGCGATGCCAAGACCCTGCAGACTATTTTCGAGGCCATGAAATAGAAATCCATATTTGTTCATGTGAGTCGTTTCTTTAAAATATTCTATACTGATACTAATGGAAAAATTACAACATTGATTTTATATAAGGTGTAGAGCCTAAACTACTATCCACACAGGAAAATACTATACGCCTTATTGAACAAAATAATTAAATAGTTTTGATGAAAAAGTAACTTTGCCATTTTAAGCTCAATAGTTGAGTAATAGGTGCAATTGTGTATGTGCGGCTGGAGTCCGAATCTGTAGGCAGATTGATTCGAATTCATCGGACCACATATTCACATATGCAATTATTACTCAGTTGAGAGTTTTTGTGTGGGGAATCGTAGTCATTTGGTTAAGATAAATTTGGTTAAATAATTTTGTTAGGAAAGGTATAAAACTTTTATTTCGATTCGGAAGATAAGAAAGCTTAATACTATCAGAACACAATTTTTCTCTACGAATAGTAGTTTAGGTCGGAGGATCTATTAAAATAAAACATTTGTCAATTTTACATAAGAACACATAAAATAATAATTAAAATGTAGCTGGTATGGGAAATTATAACAACTTTTCTTCTTTTAACCAACGTTTCCCATTGTATTTCATTGCTTCTTCAGGGCTATAAATATACATAACAAAGAATTCATTTACAACAGTAATACATTAAAATTATCTATCAATTACCTCAAGAAATTATAAGTAAGAATTATAGGGATACTATAATTCCTCATATATATTCTTTATGGATACTTCTGGTTTCTTTACAACTATTAAGAATTCACATGGAGACAACATAGTAATAATAATGAAACGAATTCTTGGCGTTTCTAGTAAATTGGCTTCAATCAATAATAGCAGAATCTTCTTACTTCAATGCAGGATGAAAAGGGTATTTCCTAATCATATTATTAATAACATTAAGTGTATATACTCATTGCAAGAAGAAGAGCATAAGTTCAATAATGAAGTGACCAAGATTTTGTTTAGATTTAGTCAAACCTCAGTTTTTCAATAACTTCAAAGACCGGGTAAATAATAGATATAATTGCATTTGTGATCAGATAAATGGAGTAAATATAAAGAAAATAAAAACTCTAGAAAATAAATATGGCAAGATAGATATTAAAGTCTGTGAAAAATTCATACACAATAATACCGATATTGAAATACCAATAGAAGCTAAGGGAATTCCAGCAGCGGGACCAAAAATGTCTATTCCTCTTACAAAAAAAGAAGTGTCTATACCTAATATCACTAAAGACATAGAATATAATATATTCATAACAGATAATACATTCCAAGATAAAGGTAACATGAGAAATAAAGCTGTTAATATTATAACCAATTTTTATAATAATATCAATCGTTTTGACAAATATGATAACTTGATAAAAGATTACAATAGAACAAAAAGTTTTGTAAAAAATAATGGTGATATATATATGTATACTTAATAGTGATAAAGGCAATTCTACAGTAATTATGTATAAACAAGAATATATCACATCTATGAACACAATGTTAGAAGATACCAATCTATATAAAATAATTGAAAAAGATCCGACATCTAAGTTTCAGAACAGAGCTACAGTGTTAATTAATAAATTACACACACATCATTATATTTAACAAGAGCAACGGAATAGAATGAAAAAATTAAATTCTGTCCCACCGAAATTGTATTAACACACCAGCTTACAACTTGGCAATATTTCTTCATAACAACTTAACTCCTTATATTATGACTTTTGAGTTTAATGTAACCAATTCTATACAATTGGTACATAGTATCCGTGACTTTATATTACCCATTGATTATATTTTGATTTCTCTTGACGTGATATCATTATTTACCAACATCCCTAAGGATCTTTTTATACACATAGTCAACGAGGAGTGGACAACGATATTACAACGGATTTAGAATTAGATATACTCCTAGAAGTAATCGACTTTTTGTTCAATAGTAGCTACTTCAAATTCAATAATAATGTGTACCAACAATTAGATGGAACAGCTATGGGTAATCCTGCTCGCCCATGTATTGCCAACATAGTCATGAACTACTTAATAAAACATACCCTAAAGAAACTGGACTTTTCCATACCATTCTTCAAACTATATGTTGATGATTCCGTTTTAGCAGTACCACAGATAAAGTAGATATGGTGGTGAACAAGTTTAATGATTTTAACGAGAAACTGCAATTTACATTTGAAAGAGAGTCAGATAATAGACTACCATTTCTAGATGTGTGCCTAATTAGGAAAGAAGATGGCTCCTTAGATACTGATACTGGTATATGAAACCCACAAGCTCTGGTAGAATATTGAATTTTCTCTCGGATTGTCCTCTACATCAAAAACGAAACGTGATTTGGAATATGTTGAATAAGATTTTTAATATATGCTCGCAACATTATATCATAAAGAATATTATAAAAATTAAGTCAATTCTACTGATAAACAACTACCCCAAATTTTTCATTAATAGAGTAATTAATCAATATAATGCAACGAATACAAACATCCATAACGTTGATACAACTAATAATCTACCGTTTCAAAATAAAACATATATTAGACTACCGTTTATGACACCGATATCTTACAAATTAAAAGACGTGATGTCCTCGTATTCTAAGAATATACAGGTAGTTTTCTATAATACGAAGAAAGTTCATAATCTATTCACCAGACTTAAAGATCGGGATCCACATGACATTACAGTCTAATGTGGTATATAAAATTAATTGCAAGTCATGTGAAGCATGTTATATTGGCCAGATTAAACAATTATTAAAGAAAAGACTATACCAACACGGGTATGATTGCAACCATACCAACAGTCACAAAAAAGAAATGACAGCCCTAGCCAAGCATCATTTCGAAGAGAGAGACCATGTCTTTGATTTTGATAATACAAACATCGTGGCCTATGAAAATAATTGGTACAAACGGAATATTAGTGAAATGATATACATACAGATTAATAACAACAACATTAATTTTCGGACTGATACTTTAAACATAAATCCAGTCTATAGGACACTATTAAACTCATACAAAAACACTATAATGAGTTATGATAAAAGAGATTGATGTTATTGTAGTTTTGATAAGATCTTACTCCAACTTTGTTATACCAGTACTAGACTATCTGTTTTCCTGTATTTTTATCTAGGATGCTATCTGACAGCCGTAAAAAAAAAATTGTTTTTTGATTTTTTGGATGCTCCTTACAATTTGTTTAACTTTTTTTTAAAGTGTAATTTTAACAATAATTATTATAATTCTTACTTATAATTTCTTGAGGTAATTGATAGATAATTTTAATGTATTACTGTTGTAAATGAATTCTTTGTTATGTATATTTATAGCCCTGATGAAGAAGCTTTGAAATACAACGGGAAACGTTGGTGAAAAGAAGAAAAGTTGTTTTAATTTCCCATACCAGCTACATTTAAATTATTAAACTTAGGGATACTATAACACATAAAATATTTTAGAATTTTAGGACTCAGTTTGGGAACTCATGTGGTAGTGACGGAGTCTATTTCATCGCTTCTGAAATATTCGCTAGGGTTTTGGCAATGCCCAGTAAGTAGACCTGTTATTATCCTTATGTCGTTTTCGCTGAGCATGAGCAATATTGTTATCCTCAGCTGCGAGTACGTTCCGAATTTACTCGTTAGGTTTATTCCTGGGGTATAGAATTTAATTCTGTCCTCCCAAAAGACGGACTTGTGCTTCACAGGGGCTTTTTGTCCAAAAGCAGACTCACTGCCTATTAATTCTAGCCTGCTCGGTT
This sequence comes from Dioctria linearis, assembly GCA_963930735.1. Lineage (NCBI taxonomy): Eukaryota > Metazoa > Arthropoda > Insecta > Diptera > Asilidae > Dioctria > Dioctria linearis. The sequence goes on along the minus strand of OZ005744.1, from coordinate 192,183,299 downwards.
TATTGCAAAGTTTTCCGCAATCGGTATATGAATTTCTGACATATACAAAACCTTATATAAACCTGGAAGAAGAATAAATGGTCCTCGGAAGAATTTAGGCAGTTTGGAATTATCCACATATTACGAGGAACATAATGCTTAGAATATATTACTCCTGTGTAAAGTCAATCCTTCTTTGTGGGCAGCAGAATATGTCTTCTCACAAAACCAACATAAAAGGAATCCAAATGTTCCTAAAGAAGTGTTTCATACATGTAATGTAGTACAACACCACTCTAGTTCTAAATTAAATTTATAAATACAAGAAGAAAAAACAACCGCCTCGTCCGGGATTTGAAACCGGGACCTTCCGCTTGCCGGGCGACTGCTCTTACCACTGAGCTAACGAGACAGATGATTTTCCCTCTTGCATTTATCAAATTTGTAACTAGCCTACTAAGCCACGTTTTGCTTTCTGCTGGCATTAACCAGTAACGATGAAAGCGCACAAATAAATTGTAAGGAATTGTAATTGAAGGTCCCTGTTTCAAATCCCGGACGAGGCGGTTGTTTTTTCTTCTTGTATTTATAAATTTGATTTAGAATCATTAAAAATAAAAGTTCTTAAAATTCTTATATCACCACTCTAGTTGTTTCGTTGTAATCCTCTAATTTGAATTTTGTCGAATGTCAGGTTCATAATGTAGGCACATGCGTTTTAAGTTATTCACTAAGTATGCACAACTTCATGAAATATTCTAGTCGCTGTGATAAGTGAAATTACAAATAAATAGCTAGGTTATGGTTAATATTAACTTTAAATAACGTTTCTTTATTTTATCGGTAATATAGACTTGATTTGTATTGCGCTGTATTGTAATGATAATATATCATTATTATATAGAGAAAGGATATATATATAGGATAGCTTATTCCGACATAACCAATAAAAGAAGTGGGAGTGTTCAGTCCACATACATATTTGTACATCCCTCGTTGAAATTCCGCGATCAAATTATATCCCTCGATGAAACCAGATTGTCCTAAAAATCTATAAAAAAGGAAACACAAAGCATCATGTTCCCAATCAATATAACACAATATACTTATCTGATTATACCACCGCAAATCCCATCCCAATCCTGCCTACAGCCGTCCAACATATTTTTTGAGCTCAAATTAAATAGAAAGTACATTAATAATATGTAAAATAAATAAAAATAGCTCAAACTTACCCAAAATTCCACTTTCCTCCAAATGTTTACATTTTTGTAATGTCATCTATTGACATTACGTCAAACAGCTGGTGTCGCCACAATCAAATTTGGACCATCGAACCAAGCGTTGCCTGGGCAACATATTATGAAGCTGGGACATAGCTGTTCACGGCGGCTATAAAAAGGCGGCGAGCCGCAACAAAATCACCCATTCGGTTTTCAGAGTCTAATCTGAAAGCACCCTCCACCAGAGTCTAATCTGTTTCCTATCCTTTGAACAAAAGTATAATTTTGTTTATTCCTTCATATAGAAGTCTAATTCTATTAAAGTCCACACTCCCAAAAATCTGACACTTGATCTCCAATCGTGTAACAGAAGTTTAATTCTGCGTACACGCTCCAGGACGTTGCGATTGAAGTATAGTTCTGCGCAGACGTTTTAACATTCGCTGTAACAGAAGTTTAATTCTGTTTACACGCCCCAGCACGTTGTAGCAGGAGTATAATTCTGCTTACGCGTTTCAATACTCACAGTATCAGAAGTATAATTCTGCTTACACGCTTCAGCACGTTTCAGTCGAAGTCTAATTCTGCTACATCGTCGCTCTCTTTCTCAGAAATTCCTTCTAAAATTGTCGCTATTTGATTCCGAAGAAATAAAAGCTTTCTTCTTCTTCTTTCTAGAAACAGAACTAAGGACAGAGAGTGTGGGCAAAGCAGCACGATTTTATATTGAATTTTTATTTTGGATTTTTAAATTGTCGTCATGGTTGCTGTTGGATTTTAATTGAATTTTAGTTGAATTTTTTAATAGTATTAGTAGTTTTATTAGATTGTAAGTTATTATTTGAATTGAAACTATTGAATTTGTGATATTAGGTTAAGTATATGAATTATTTTTATAAAATTTATATTTGAACTGAATCCAAAGCTGAGTTATCCTTTACAATACCGGCACCCTCCCTTACGCTCGAGACTAGATCTCACAGGGAGAGAACACATTATGTACCTACATATGTTGATATATTGTGGCACAGTCAAATCAATCCAATAGGCATTCAAATGTAAATCATAGGGGAACAATAAAGCTATATAAGATCGTGAATAATGTTGTTAAGTGTAATATAAAAGGAAGGTTCTGGACAGTTTTTAGAGTATAAAAACAACTGTTGTCACCTCCACGAGAGTCTTGTCTCAGACAGTGAAGTGAACGTAGTAAACTTTTTGGATTGCGATAATTAAAGTAGAGTTAATTGGTTGTGAATTTTATAAAAGCAACCAGATTAGTGTAATCAAATGAACATGTAAGTTTTATCTGAAATATTGTGTTGTGAATAACGATCAAAGGCCATGCTCCCCCTCAATTCATAAGTAAGTTAGTGTCGTGCTTTCGAATTTCTTCTCAACAGGGTACTACACTATAGTTTCTTTTCGACGTTTATAGCTTCTCCACTCCCATGTGTACTGCGCCTCGCCTACCTACCTCTTTTCCAGCAGAATCACAATATGGACTCCATGGAAGCGGAGAATAATATACGGCATTTTAATCATTTGAAAGGCTTTCACATGGAACAGATGACGTCAACAAAAACAATAACATCTATGATAATAACCAAATAGCTCCCGTAATGTTTCGGGTGGCATCTCCATCACTGGATTTGGAAAGCTGAAGAACGATTAAAAAAAAACTGAAACAGGGAAGAGCGAAAGCCCTATGCTCCCAAGATAAGTGTGAAGAAGAACGAATTCTTACTCCTACATCCTGGCAACATTTGTCAACAGTTTAAACTTAAAAATGAACAGAAAAAAGATAAATTTAAATTTCACTCGAAAATCAAAAACATTTTATTTCAAATTCAATACAGCAGATAAATGGACTTAGATACGTACTTAAAAGCATTAATCAACACTCAAAGCTTGTCAGCACTCACAACTATATGCCGTTCTGCTCTTAATGGTTACCGTCTTCTGCTTTATCAAATTGAATCAACATTGCTGAATAATTTATCCACACGTTTATAAAAAACACAATTAGTCCTTTCTCTAATTCCAAACAATTGAATACGTTCAATTCGTATGGTCGCAAGGCAAGCTGCAGTTTAAACATTTCAACCTGGAAGTATGTGGGAGTTTTCACTCACTGTTCTAAAAACAAAAAGGAGTCGTGAATGCTTAGAACAGAACGCAAAGCAATCATGCCAACAAAAAACGAAATGCACAATCGTGCGTCAAGATGACATTTTGAAACTTTTTAATTAATTAAAATACAAAAAAAATCTTTTTAATTTCTTTTGTGTCTTCTAATCCAATCTTAACAAATGTCAACCACACTAATACCAATGATAACAAATGTGACACTCCATTACGATGATTGCGTTAAAATTAAGTTCTTGGAAGCCCGGTGGCTGCATTCCATTCTGTTCCAAGGTTAAAAAATACTTACACTTCTCTGAAGCCTGTTATCATGCTGAATATCGAAACTACTCAAATAATCGATATTAATGTGAGAGGCTCTCTTAACGGAATCAACAATCAGAACAAAGATTATCAAACTGACGATACTAAGAATAGCGGATATCAAATGTGGTTTGTAAACTGTATTTTGAACATCAAAGCCTTTGTAGGTATAAAAAATCTTTAAAACAAGCTCTTGCAGTGTTGAAATCATATAGGCGAGTATTAGCCATTGGAAAATTTTTTGAAGTCGTATGCCGTTCGGGAAATCTTCCAATGGATTGCAGCCATTTTGTCTAATTCATCACTACAATCGCAGCAGCTCTGCATTGAAATCTTTCGAAGTTTACTTAATTCCATGTAGATTTTTCGCATGTACGCATTTAACTGCTGGAACTGAGCCTTTCCAATGATCATAAAAGTCCCAAATAATATCAGAACAATAACGCGCATTTGGAACACAGAGTAAATGTATATAAATGCTAAAAATGTATCCTGTGTGGATGATTGCAGATAATTCCCAATTATATAACCTAGATATATCGCCATTATCAGCAATTGTGCTATAAGAAAAATTGGAGCCTTTAGGCCATAGATTGTCGGAGTTCGTGTTAATTTCAAAATATCTCTGTGATTTGCCAATAATTTTTCGAAAACTGTAAATATATGGCTGGCTTTAGTTAGCAGAGTTATTCGTAAAAGGATCGCATTAATTGCCACAAAAAAATATAATGGATATTGAACTGCGTTTATGATTAAACCTTTCCCACTATTCTCTGCCGCATAATATAGAAAATATATAAATGATCCGCTTAATACCAAGATTATCAAAATGGATTGAAGCTTGCATAGAAATTTGGTTGTTTTAGAACTCTGAATTACTCCTTTAATAAGATTTATGCGAAATGTTATAAAGGCGAAGATTCTAGTTAAATAATATATGAGAAAAAATATACCGAGCAAGATGTACTCACTACAATTCGTCATGTTTACAAACTAACTAAATTTTAATGGATAACTTTTGTAAAAAAGCTTGGGTATTACCCCTTCCCACACCCCCTTCCAACAGCCTTCTAAATACAATGACTAGATCCGCGTTAAAAGCTTTTGCATTTTGTTATAACCATTAAAATCCTCCTCTAAATTAGACCATATTTTTTATAACGCAGTGAATTTATATACATTAGATGATATCGTATAATAGCTAGGTTCGACAAAGTAACGGTAATAGCAGACTACTTAGCGACAGTATGAGGGAAGGAAAGGGTTTTTAGGGCTATACTTTAATTATGGATGGCAATTTAAAAACTCCTTCCCCTTCTGACAGTTTTTAGTTAATAAAAGGTGTCATAAACGATTCAAAAAGAGTCCACTTCTTGTGCACACTTCATACACATAACTTTCCCACATTAAGTTGGAGGAAGTATGTAGGTAATTACATTTGTTGACCTTAATGTCTTCATGGCAGCAAATCAGCGTGATCTACTTATTTGGGGTAGTTGCTTCAAGACAGTAAAATAGTTTGACAAAATCATATACGAATGTACTGGTCTGAGTATGCTCATAGTTATGATTTCGCGCACGCCGAGTTCTATTGCGTGAATCTATCCCTATAAAATTGTAGTTGGGGCAGTTGGGCAAGTACGCATGGTACCGGTTACTCCTAGAAACTTTAGCTAAAATACATATCCTTTGTGTAAAAACTTCATGGAATGCTCGTTTTGGAACAAGTGCTCAAGTTTGATCCTTCGATATTCTTGAAGAACTTATGAACATTTAAGTGGCTATAGGTACTACACTTTTAAAAACGGAAAATTTTAAACCTAAAATTTAAGAATGATGGTGTGTTTGCCGGGGGGGGGGGGTCAGATATCATGTTTCGCTAACTACTACATTCCTAACTAAGCACTAATCATTTTGTCCTCCAGCAGATATCTACCTACTAGCTGTTGTGTCTGATTACGATTATTTGGAATACTATCACCTATCGCTGTAACATGGAAGCGACCGCTATTATAATAATGTCCATAAATACTCTTCCTGTGACAGGTTAAGGTTGTTTTTAAAATTATTAGTAACTAGGTTAATAGGACCGTACGCAAACCACGAATACAGTTGATCTCATTAGTAGGTCTTGGTTTCTGGCTGGCATATACGCCAAAGTGAACAGCCAAGCTGACCTCATATATGCACTTAAAAATAATTTTTAAGTGTGAATTATATATGAGGCGAAATACTACGTATTTACTTGATTGCTGTATCGGGACTAGCATTTGTTAGAGAGATTTTTTATGAAACAAATTCATTACGAATTTAGTCAAAATGAAATTGACCGAGTTTGCTGTTAAGTCCACTGCTCGATAACTGCAAAACCTCTTTCTAGAAATGAAAATTAACATTCTATGAAAATTATCTAAGGGCAGGCAATGAGTTTTTTCCCTGGCATTCATATTGATAAAAACGTGTATTCAATAATAAATGCATGGCTTCTGTCGCTATATGGTACATACCGCCATCCTGTTAGTGTTGAGACCATATTTCTGCAAGATCAATGCCATCTATTTTTTCAAGGAAATATTCATTTACCGTGATCTTGTAATGTGATCCTCCTGCCTGATATTAAAGAAAGATGCTACCAGCGTATAACCCGCACCAGACAGTGTAATTTTGGGGATTTAGTGAGATATCTAAAGTCTCACCTGAATTCGTCTCCATATGCGACAATTTTGAGTGTCGTCATTGAACACAATTCTCCAATAAAATAATGGATCAGCTGGCAACTGCTGTAGAACCCAATTGCGTTGGTATTGTGGTTTTAATCCTGCATCAACTGGGTTTTGTCCAAAAATGGTATAAAGACGGAGTCCTAATTACTGCCGCTAACATCCAATAATGGTTGCAGTATTGCTATCGTGTTTGGTGGAAGAAAACATCATTTTGAAGTCGGAGTCTTCGCTTAGTGTGATGTGAATTTGCACAACAAATTCCAAATAAATTAAAAATAGAACAATGCACATTCTGCATTCTTGCAATTAAGCAAAAACATACGCTAAACCAAATATGTGTCACAACCTAAAGAAGTGACTGTAATTATGTACATGCGTTTGTTTACATTTTTGCAACCAGTGTAGTGCGGGTCAAGTACATTGCGTCACATCTTTCTGCCGGAGTTAAGCACATATGTAAGTGTAAATAAGCGATTTAGTTTTAACGTGCTCCATGGCATGTACACAAATCATGTATTAATGTGAATTAATAACAATTAAGTCTAGGCTAGCAAATTTACTTCCGTATAAATAAGCTAGCGATATTCCAATAAAGATAATTAGTTGATTGGCGATTGAACAGACTGTGTCTTTTATTAACAGGACATCTGCTAGTTCTAGCTTGCCCAAAAGAAACGGGGATCTGCTTTTTCAAAGCTTCCCTACTAGGAGATCTGCTCACTGAGATTCACCATTTTTAGACCTGCTTGTTAAGCTTCTCCCACTTAGCGACCGTAATAATAATAAACAACTATTATACACTTAGCGATTCTGTGCCACCATTATCTATTAATAAGAGTGCTTTGACAGGCAGACCCTTCATTTTTAAATGTTCCTTCGTTTTTGGTATAAATTCCTGGGAATTCCTTAAATAAAGATGTAGTTTGTCAAGATCCCTTGATGATCTATAATAAAGTATCGGATCCCAATGTTTAAATACTCGAGTATTCTTTGCTTTTCCTATCATCATTAAATCGACATGTGACATCCAGTAGCACTACAACAAGTCATTATGGTAACGCGTTCTTTAAGAGTTTTTCCTTCCTGGAGAATGTTTTTCATGAATTGTAACCAATGTTTTACGATCTAAATTTTTAAAAATTAGTGCTGTTTCATCAGCGCTGTATATTTTTTCGGGCAATATATTTGAATTTGGAACAATTTGTATGAATTTTCTCATAAAATCTTTCACCATAGATTCATCACAAGATCAGTTTTCTCCACATTTAGCCTTTAAGCGAATCCTATGACGCTCTTTGAGGCCAGCCATTCCCTTTAACTCGTACACGAATTTGTCTATTTCTTTACTATTTTCGACACTCTCGTCGACCCACATTTCGTCATCACTAGCTGAAATTTGGCACACAGGTTCATGTCGCGTGACAATTGAATCTATCAAAATTCGAACCGGAAATTTCCATGGAAATCCCGGAAAATCGGGAAAAATCATTTGAAAATTTGGTACAAATTTGATTAGTGATAAACCCGTTTAAAGAAAAATGCAGAGTTTTCCGATTTTTCCGTAAAATTTTCCGATAAAAAAGTTTTCTAAATTATGCAGGATCAAGTTCCCTATCAACTGGCATCATTACTTTCTCTCCGACAATGGTGAAAACTTGCAGAAAAAATCGAGGAAAATTCATGTAAAACGCTTTTCCGGAGTTCTTCCGACCAAGGAAGCGTTTGAGCGTTTTGCAAGCTAAGACAAAGTTGTAGAGCGAAATGAGTTGCATAATAATTTTTACTCGTATAATTTTTTTGAAAAACTGTTAAATCACTGTCTTTGCAGACGTCATAAAATTGTTTTAAAATATCTCCATGCAGCACGTAATAACAATTTAGTTAACGTGAAAAAGGCAGAAAATAAAATAAGTAAAAAACGAGTTTTCAAACAAATCTGAGGCCAAGCCGCATGAAAAAGTAGAAATAAACTTTCCTTCACATACAGAGGTGGACTCAGATTTTATTCGCTGACAATCACCGATATATTTCAGTATGATCAATCAGAGGTAATTAGTGATTTCATTCATGAAGAGAAAGAATATTCAAGAGAAATGTCCAAATCAAATCAGTCACTAAGTGAGCAAATTATCTTTGAGAATAGATTTGAAAATAGGTGTATGTACTACATACGCGTATATAAAAAACAATGCAGATTTTAAAGACAGTCAGAAATTTAAGGGCGCTTCTATAGAAAAAGTTCTTTACAAAAATATCATTTGTAACGAGGTCGCTTATATGAAAGTAGGTTAGAAAATTTTTCATTTATATCGAGGTTGCTTATATCGGAACTTCACATAACAAATTTACCAGAAGATCAAAGGCAATCTAGACCAATTGCTGGAAATTCAACAAATATAAATAATATAAGAAAACAAAATTTCTAGTATAACGATAAATTTAGAGCCCGACTACTGGACACATCAACCATACTTAGAAATTCTATGGAAGCTGTCTCGTCGCCAAATAATAATAAACAAACTAAGTGTGGTCAAACATTTTGTTCTCTATGGACGGAGACTTATTTATATTTTTTTTTTTTCAAAAACAGGGGGAACAGGAGATACCCAACCCAAGCACGGAGGCCACAGCGGCCTATTAAGTTATCCTGAATCCCATTCACCAAAACCTTCCTGTCCTCTTAATGAAGCGCAACAAGTCTTGGTAAGAAAGGTTGTTCTGCTCATCCACAGATAGAAGGGGAGACCCTAGAGTACCCAGTCTGCTCCGGGCGAAGGCCGGACACTCACGCAAAAAGTGTTCGGTTGTTTCAGGCTCTCCCTCCATGCAGGACAGATACTCAGGGCTGGTAACAACTCCCATCCTTGTTAGATGAGCGTGAAGTGAGTTGTGGCCGGTGATGATGCCAACCACGGTTCTAAATTGTTTCCTTCCGAGCCCCATGAGAAAATCGGAGATATTACCATTGGGCCCATCAAGAAATAGTTTTGTACACCTACAAGCACTCAGGTTCTCCCATCTCTGCTGATCTTTCCTATGAACATCCGCTTTGATTAGAGCCCCGATATTCGAGGTGGCAACGCCTACGGCGGGCTCCGGTCCGAGGAATGGAGAATCGGAGCCAACCCTAGCTTAAACGTCAGCCCTTTCATTCCCCATGTTGTGAAAACACAACTTATCCACTGACGACCTGCAGTCCCCCAGTAACTTAGACGTTATCCGAGGGCCATTCAGACACATTAAGGCTGCCTGACTATCCAAAAGGATAGCGATATCTCTCCCCTTGATTTGCATATCAAGCGCTAACTTCGCTCCCATTGAGATGGCGAAGACTTCAGCCTGGAAGAGAGTGGTGTATTTTCCAAGTTAGTACTCCATTCCATAATCAGGCTCAGGAAAGTAGACACCTGCCACAGCTCCCTCATTAGTGAGAGAGCCGTCGGTGAAGATTTTTAGAGCAGACCGGGGAAGGCACGATAAGGCACCTCTCTCAGTACACGATTCCCTTGCAGGAAAGCTTACAGAGGAGCGACGCCCGAAACGAAGCTCTGGTATCATCGCATCCCGTGGTATACCGGACATAGGGTTTTCCAAGTCCGGCCGATACGCCAGAGAGCAATGAGAAGAGTCAATCCAGCCGTCCTCCCAACATCCCCATGAGCGCAATCTGCCCACAGCCCTTTTGACCTCTGCCTGAATGACAAGATCCAGGGGTGGCACATTGAGTAAGACCTCAAGTGCCGCAGTAGCTGTACATTGCATGGAGCCCGTAATTCCCAAGCAGGCAACCTTTTTCAGGCCCGCCAGCTTCCGGATCGCAGTCCCCACAAGCGTCGTGGGCCACCATACACAGGAGGCATATGTGATCATGGGTCTGACGATCGGCGTGTATATCCAAAGCACAACCCTCGGTCTCATGCCCCATGTGCAGCCAAAGGTTCTCCCACATTGAGCGAAAACCCTCATTGCCGCATGAACTTTTTCCTCTACGTGCAATCCCCATGTCCCATGTCCATGTCTCCCATGAGGAGAGAGTTGAAGAGTGTGTCCAAAAAGCTGTGGAAGAACAAAGTACCCCAGCTTACGTCTTCTGGAGAAGAGCACCAAGCTGCACTTTGTAGGGTTCACTGCCATATCATGACGGGTGCACCAGTCCTCAACAATATTGAGGCCTCATTGCATGAAGGCACAGGCAGCAGCCATGCTATGCCTGGAAATGAGCAGAGGGATGTCATCCGCATACGCTTCACATGAGAATCCCTCGTTTTTCAGTACCGTGATGAGTGATTCAATCAACATACACCAGAGTAATGGGGATAGCACGCCCCCTTCCGCACAACCTCTCTCCAACAGCACACTGAGAGAGGTTCGGCCGCCTACATCCACAGTTAAGTATCGTCGTCTTAACATTTGGTTGATCCATCGCACAACAGTGCGGTCAACACCATGCCGACGAGCTGCCTCACATAGCGACTCGGGGGTGGCCTTGTCAAAAGCCCCTTCGATGTACAGAAAGGCTCCCAAGGTAAACAGTCCACGATCCAGTCCCCGTTCAATGACAGTTACGATTGAGTGGAGAGCCGTCTTCGTAGATCTGCCCCTCCGGTAAGCGTGCTGTGAGGTGTTTGACGGAGACTGATAAATGGATAGAAAGAGAACAACCGAAGATTTTGTAAAATATATTTTAGAGTTATTGCAAATTAGGTTTCCCATATTAAGAGGCATAATGATTCGAAATCTCATACGCGTGTTCAAATGGTTCTAAAAGACCAGCCACATATAAATAATGCTGACAAGTTTAAAGAATTTCAATCCAAGATAAAAAAAAATCAAGATTGCTGAAACAAAAATTACTGTCTTGCCTATTTTGCATAACCTTTCCTTCACATTTATAGGAGCTCTTGTAGATCTAGCTAAAAGTGTTGCAGCTGATTCAATTATTTTGAAAAAATTTGAAATCTAAACTAAAGCGACTGAGGCTCTCAAATGATGACTGTATTTTGAAAATACAAAAGTTTTCAATAATTAAATAATTAAACTAAACTTGTATTAATTTACTTTATGCAGGTATGCTTTTCATGATAGGACCTACATATAGGTATGATAACCTTGGTACATTCGACACATTTTGTTAGTTAATAAATATGCGTGGAAGTCTCCACCACGATTCGAAGTCGGTGTTGTACGTGAAGCCAAATGATGGTTATTAGACGCTTTCTGAATATTTTCCTTTCGAATATTTAATAACCTCCGAAATGAAGTTCGGCACACCCTTTTTGTACCCTAGACGAAATCTACATAATATTAAAAGTCTTTTTGATTTTTGCATGTCTGTCCATCTGTGCGCACTATAACTCAAGAACGCTTTCACTTAGAATGCTAACATTATGTACACAGACTTTAATAAAAAAGTGAAGTTAAGTTCGAAAATGATACAAATCGGGAAACTCCGTCGTGGGGTTGCTATACAAAAATTTCGTTTTCCATTATATACTTGGACACTGCCTGAGAACGCGACAACATAGAGAGCTTAAGTTTGGTACATGGTGCTTTTATAGTAAAAGCCAATATTCAAAAATTGACTAAATCGGGCAACCCCTTCTTGGTGTTGCCATATACAAATTTAGGTTTTTTACGTATATTCTGTGAAAACGAAGAATTCTAGAAATTTTTATTGCACTAAAAGCTTCTTCAGAATACGTAATCCTAATCCTCTTTTATGCTGTTTAGTAGTGAATAGGTTTTTTGATGAAGTTAACAAAAAGGAATCTTGATCGACTTTATTAAGCGATTCATAAAAGTTTGGTGAAAACTTTAAGACATCAGGTACTCTTACTGTGCTATATTGTAATTTACCTTGGGGATATTTACATTTTGGCATCTTTGGCATTGTCTTTTGGGAATATATGAAGAATTAAAAATATCTTATCATGGAAATGATATTGTAATCTCGTAAGCGGGAAAACACGATGCAAAGCCATAACTGATTATTAACATGATGTACCGATGTACTGTCTCAGTCAATTTACTGGCTTAAAGCCCAACATCAAACTTTTATTAAGAAATTACGAGAGTACACTGTGGGTTTCGATCAGCAAATCAGAAAATCTATTACTGTCGTCTGCTGTCTACACTACAGTTAACTCAGGTACCCAAGCAGTTGGTGCTAGCCATATAAAGATTTATTTAAAAATCTAAATATGAATAAATTCAAGGAAATGGGTTTTATTCACTTTTGAATGATTTCTAGACATACCATTCGAATTAATTTGAATTCATTTAATTTCGGTTTGGCAGCAAATTCTACTACTCTTTAAATTTTCCAAAAGATTGAGCTGGCGACAGGTTTCTCGATATCGACCTTACCAGTACCACCCTTCTTAAGATGTTATTAAAGTGTGGAATGCCCAGTAAATAGGTCTGTGCGGAGAGCGTATAGCAATCTCTTGAAGACGGTTAATTTTATTGGTTTATTTCTTCAAATGACGCATACTCAGATGGGTAATCTCTTTCTATTGAACAGTTGTTCAAGTGAATCATCTCTAAGTAAACGCTTGCCGGGTCTGTTATGATCCTTAGCCTTTTTTGCTGAGCGCGAGCAATATTTTTGTGCTCTGTTACCAGTACATTATGAATTTATTGGCTAGGTTTATTCCTGGAGTATAAAATTTAATTCTGTCCTCCCAAAACCCTCGTTTGTGCTTCAAAGTGGCTTTTTAGGTGGCCAAAAGCAGGCTCATGACATATAAACTTGTACCTACTACATTTATTGGAGGAAGGCTGTCCGCAATCGTGATATGGCAGCTATAACTAGCAGAATAAAAAAGTCGAACAATATTCTGACCTATAAAAAACCTCAGAAAACCTTGGAAGATGCATAAACAGTCTTCGGAAGACTTTAGGCAGTTTTGAATTCTCCACCAATTATAAGGAACACAACGCTTAGAATATTTTACTCTTGTGTAATGCCAATATGCTTTTCTATGTTTTCTATGGGAAGCAAAACATGATTTTTTTGAAAACCAGCATAAAAGAAACCAATAGTTCCTAAACAAGTGTATCAGGATTATACATGTAAAAAAGTACAATACGACTCACTCTACTTTAATTTTAGTGTTTTTTTACGCTACTCACTCAGTATGCACAACTTCATGTTCTGGTCTCTGTGATAAGTGAAATTACACATAAATAGCTAGGTTATGGTTAATATTAGTGTTAAATGGCGTTTCTTTATTCTGTCGGTAATTTAGACTTGATTTGTATTGCGCTGTATTGTGATAATAATACATCATTATTATATAGAGAAACTTAGTTTATTCCGACATAACCAAGAAAAGAAGTGGGAGAGATCACATTATGTACCTACATATGTGGAACTATTGTAGCAGTGTCAAATCAATCCAATAGACAAATGTAAATCATAGGGGAAGAGCAAAGTTTACAAGATCAAGAAATATTATTAGGTGCAATATAAAATGATAAGCGAAATCTATCGGAAATGCATATATCACGCGAAATAACTAATAAGTACGGACATAAAGAACTTTAGGTTCGGAGAATCGATGTTTCTAGAGTGGAATTCTAGGAAAGCTTCTTGGCAAATTGTAGAGTATAAATATAGCGGTTGTCACCGCCAGGAGAGAGTCTTGTCTCAGACAGTCTAGTGAGCGTAGCAAACTATTTGGATTGCGATAATTCGAGGTACAGTACTAGTGATAATTAAAGTAAAGTTGATTGGTGATTGGCTGTGATTTTTATAAAAGTAAACAGTAGAGAGCTTGTTAGTCTTATCTGAAATATTGTGTTCTGAATAATGAACTTAGGCGATGCTCGTAACAATATGATGGAGAACAGTACAATAAAGAAAAAAAAGATATCACAAAAGGTTGTAACTAATAAGACCAAAAATCAAAAGAATGCCTCAAAAATAAAATCAGATGGAAAGACTCCATTATGCTCGCAAGGGGAGATCACATTCAATTAATAAGAACGTTAGTGTCGTACTTTCGAATTTCTTATCAGTCAGCATGGTACTACACTATTGCTTTCACCTACTGTTTCTTTTCTACTTTTATAGCTGCTTCACTCCCATATGTGCTACGCCTACCTACATCTCTTTCAGAGGAATCACAAGCGGAGAAATATTTGCTGTATATTAATAATTTAAAAGGCTTTTACACTTAGCTGATGGCATCCACAAAAAAAACAAAAACATCTATGATTATAACCAAATGCTCCCGTAATGTGTCCGGTGTCATCTCATTCATTGAATTTAGATAACTCAAGAACGATTCAAAGAAACTGAAACAAAGCCTCCGCTATGTGAAAGTCCTATGCTCCGAAGATGAATGTGAAGAACGACAAAAAGTGCACTCAGGGAGTAAGAAGAAGGGGAAAATAAGTCACGATCGAATTCCCACTCCCACATCCTGGCATCCTTTGTGAACAGTTTCAACTTTAAATTCAAAATGAACAGAAAAAGTTAAATTTAAATTTCACTCGATAATCAAAAACTTTTTATTTCAAATTCAATAGAGCAGTTAAATGGACTTAGGTACCTAAAGGCATTAATCAACGCTCGAAGCTTTTCAGGACTCACAACTATATGCCGCTCTGCTCTTTCTAGATTTTCTCATCTGCTTTATCGAATTGAATCATGATTGCTGAATAATTTATCCACACATTTATTAAAAACACAATTAATCCTTTCGTTAACTCCAAACAATTGAATACGTTCAATTCGTACGGTCGCAAGGCCAGCTGCAGTTTAAACATTTCAACCTGGAAATATTGAGAATTATTCTTGATTGTTCTACAAAAAAGGAGACTTTAATGCCTGGAACAGAATGCAACGCAATAATGCCAACAAAATAATAACAAAAAATAAATTTAAAACCTGACGTTATGATTTCATTTTGAAACAATCTTTTTTTTTTGTGTAATAAATTAAATAAGGATTAAGATATCTTTTAATTTCTTTCGTTTTTGTCTTCCAAGCCAATTTTAACAAATGTCAGCGATACTAATACCAATGATAACAAATTTGACACTTCATTACGGTGATTGCGTTAAAATTAAGTTCTTGGCAGTTTCTGAGTAATTCCCGGTGGCTGTATTACATTCTGTTCCAAGGTTAAAAAATAATTACACTTCTTTGAAGCCTGTTGTCATGCTGAATATCGAAACTGCTCAAATAATCGATATTTATGTGAGAGGCTTTCGCAACAGAATCCACAATCGCAACAAGGATTGTCAAACTGACGATACTAAGGATAGTAAATAGCAAATGTGGTTTGGAATCTGAATTTTGACCATAAAACTGTTTGTAGGTATTAAAAACATTTAAAATAATCCATTGGAGTGTTGTAATTATATAAGCGAGTATTTGCCATTGGAAAATATTTTTGAAGTCGTATGCCGTTCGAGAAATCTTCCAATGGATGGTAGCCATTTTGTCCAATTCATCACTACAATCGCAGCATCTCTGCATTGAAATCTTTCGAAGTTTACCTAATTCCATGTAGATTTTTCGTATGTGTGCATTTAATTGTTGAAACTGAGCTTTAGTAACGATCATAAAAGTCCCAAAAAATATCAGAACAATGAAGCGCGTTTGAAATGCAGAGTAAATGAACATAAATGCCATAAATTTAACTTGTGGAGATCTTTGCAGATTATGCACAATTGAATAATATAGGGATGTCGTAGTTAACACTAATTGTACTATTAGAAAAATTAGAGCCTTCTTGCCATAGACAGTCGGATTTCGTGTTAATTTCAAAATATCTCTGTGATTTGCCAACAGTTGTTCGAAAGCAGCAAATATTTGGTTGGCTTTAGTTAGCAAAATTATTTGTAATAGAATCGCATTAGTTGCCACAAAAATAAATAATGGATATTGCACTACATTTATAATAAAAGTGTCATTTTTATTCCGTGCGGCATAATACAAAAGATATATTACGGATCCGCTTAATACCAAGATTGTCACAATCGATTGAAGCTTGCATAGACATTTTGCGGTTTTTGAACGTTGGATCACGCCTTGAGTAATATTTATGCGAAATGTTATAAGGGCGAAAATTCTAGTTAAACAATATATGAGAAAAAATATACAGAGCAAGATGTACTCACTACAATTCGTCATGTTTACAAACTAACTAAATTTTAAGGGATGACTTATGTAAAAAAGCTTGGGTATTACCCCCTTCCCACACCCCCTTCCAACAGCCTTCTAAATATAATGACTAGATCCGCGTTAAAAGCTTTTGCGTTTTATTATAACCATTAAAATGCTCCTCTAAATTAGCCCATATTTTTTATAATGTAGTGCTTTATATGCAGTGAACTTATATACGTTAGATGAAATCGTAAGGTATAATAGATAGGAATGACAAAATAACGCTAACAGCAGATAATAGCAGAGTGATACTACTTAATGACAGTATGAGGGAAAGGAAGGACTTTTTGGGACTATAATATAAATTATAAAATATATAATATAAAATATAATCGCCGTATAATAATAAAGTTGCAGGTGGCCACGTAATATGAATTTGTTAATCGTGGTCCGAACAATATTGTATGGTTACAGATAATGACGATTATCGGAGTCAGTCATTAGGCAGTGCTCCTATGAAGAAGTAGGAGAAGCTATAAAAGCAAATCTCCTAAGAGAAACTCAGAGGGCAGGTCTCTTTGTAGGCGTAGCTGGAACTAGAAGATGCCAAGGAAAAGGTGAGTGAAGCTAAGGCTAGTAAACACTGGAGTGAAAGTCTCGACTATCTGTAGACTACATAACGATTTCTTTTTATTGAACTATCCCTAGCTTATTTATATACAATTGAATTCGCTAACCTAATCATAAATATGATTTTCACAATTGTAATGTGTACACATGCCCGCGATTTGCGGCATGTTAAACAAAGTGACTTACTTGCAACTCGCTTGACCCGTGTTAAACATGTTGCAAAAACATGTAAATAAATGAAGTCACCTGCTGTACGAATAAGACATGCACTTGGGAGCATGTTTTGCTTATAATGCTTTAACACTGTGATGTCACATTTATTGCGATATTTAATTGAGAAAAATCCAAAATAGAATTTGTTATGGTTGCATATTTTAATGAGTGTTCTTTGGACGTGACGTCCAGACTATCACCCGAAGCTGCCAGCTCACTCCGTGGCAAGCGTTGTATATGAAGGGCGGCCTAATAGCCCGCCTCGGTTACTGGTGGAGAGTGTGGGATCTGGGCACTGACTTATAACAATGGACTGAGCTATTTGTCATATTATGTCATTTTATGCGTCATACATTTTGTGCTACTGTAAATCAGGGTTTGAACACCCTTTAAAACTTTTACTACATAAAAAACATGTAAAACTCTCAACCAATCAGATGAAATTTTACCTCCGACAATCGAAATAAATTAAAAAAATATCTTTCTTGCGTCCAAGTGATATTTTAATCGCTTATATAGGAAATTAAATTTATTTCGACTATAATTTTCAAAGAGTTATTTTTACTTGAATCCTGCGTATGGACAAGAGAAACTGAAGGATGGAAAACACTATTTGTACCTTATTCCTCCTGCGGTGAGTGCAAATGCAGCCAAAATAAAAAAAATCAAATGGCATAAGAAAACGTTCAGTAAGCGATATTTTATGTTGGTGTCTCCAACTCTGCTATAGCCCGAAAGAGAAAAATATGGAGCTTGTGTCATTCTTTCTTATAGGAAAATGGTAATGCGCTCAGTCTATTGTTATAAGTCAGTAGGGGTGGGTCCCGTGAAAACCTGCCGCTGCCATGCGGGTTATGTGTATACCACAGATCCTTCAAGCAACGTAACTAACATGATGTTACCTGATCTGTCTGGCAAAATGCATAAAGAAGAAAATTTTAAGAAGCAGCACATGGGAAAGTTGCGATATGAATTAATTACTTTTTCATTTTTTGTTCCCAGAATACCATAAATTCCTAATTGGTGTAGTCGGTAGGACTTCTATCAAAAGAAAAAAGATCTCCAGTGAAATCGAATCAATATTCTCAAAATAAAGTGAGAAACAAAATAAGCCAAGATAAAATTTAGTTGCTTGTGCAGAAACAACACTGCGAGAGAATTAATTCAGTACAATTGACAGGCAAAGAAATCGTCAAAGAATATTGGACCAAAAAACGTCAAATCGAGATGGCAAATCAAAATTAGATCGAGCAGTGCATAGGGACGTTGATTCAATCCATGGTGCAGAACAATCTGCCCAGAAACCAAAGGCAAAGGATTGAAAGGGAAATTCGATATCTGCCAATATTCAATGGAGAGAAAGGAATGATTCTGTTACTACAGCTTTAGCAGAAAATGGAGACGAATCCGATGGAGTGTTCCAGATAATTTATAATGAAAAACTCCAAGGAAGTGCAAAAAATTTATTAAAGGTTAATCCTCCAGCTAATTGGAACGAAGGTAACCAGCAACTAAAAGGATATTACAAATCATCGAAAGATCAGATGACAATAATCAGCGAAATAAGTACATTAAAAGTACATAAGTAGTATTAAAGATTTGGACAGTAAATAACAGATCATAGTACAAAGATATAACAGAATTCGCTGTTTTTGAGGAACATGGTGCAATTATTACAGAAATGTTCAGTGGAATGTTAATACAGCGAACAAAATAATTATTGTCAGGTTCATTAGCTTATGCTATAATGACGTAAAATCGATTAACAACAATCAGAGATACAGTGAATAATTTTATAAGTCTGGATCAAAGCAATTTAAATATGAATATAATTAGGAAAAATTTTAATAAAAGTTGCGATAATAAAGAATTTGAAAAGAAAATCAATGATCAGCAAAGTAAACAAAGATTTGAAAGAATAAAACAGGACAATACAGAACTAATAAATCACAACCAAGACAGACTTATAATAATTACCAGGATTAATAACTATAGCAATAACAATAATACTGAACAGAATAACAGAACCCAACAGTCGAGACAAGGACCAGAACTAAGGGAAGTAGACCAGAAACGAATTCTCTTGATGACGCTTTTTTGAGGCCAGCCATTCCCTTTAACTCGTACACGAATTTGTCTATTTCTTTACTATTTTCGACACTCTCGTAGACCCACTTTTCGTCATCACAGCGAGCTGATATTTGGCACACAGGTTCATGTCGCGTGACAATCGAATCTATCAAAATTTGAACCGGAAATTTCCATGAAAAACTCGGAATTTCGGGAAAAATCATTTAAAAATTTGTTATAAATTTGATTTATGATAAATCTGTTTCAGGAAAAATGCAGTATTCCGATTTTTCCGAAAAAATTTTGCTGAATTTTCTGACTTTTCCGGAAAATTTTCGGGTAAAAAGTTTTCTAAATTATGCAGGATCAAGTTCCTTATCAACTGGCATCATTACTATCTCTCCGACAATGGTGAAAACTTGCGGAAAAATCGAGGAAAATTCATGTAAATTGCTTTTCCGGAGTTTTTCAGACCAAGGAAGCGTTTGAGGGTTTTGCAACCTAAGTCAAAGTTGTAGAGCGAAATGAGTTGCATAAAGTTACTTTTGTGGAAAACTCCGTGGAAAACCCGAAAAAGCGGGAAAATCATCGGACCAATTTTCATCTATAAATCTATTTCAGGAAAAACGCAGAATTTTCCAATTTTTCTGGAATTTCCAGAATTTTCCGACTTCTCCGGAAAATTTTCCGACAAAAAAGTTTTATAAGCTATGCGGAATCATTTTTTTCCGTCCTACTGGCATCAATACTTTCTCTTCAACAATCATGAAAACTTGTATGAAAAATCGGGGAAAATTCATGTAAATCTTTTAAAAAATTTCATAGTAATAGGAAAAATCTGTGGAAAACATGGAAAATCGGGAAAATTCAGTAAATCAGTGTCTTTTCATCTGTCATAAAATTGTTTTAAAATATCTCCATGCAGCACGTAATAACAATTTAGTTAACGTGAAAAAGGCAGAAAATAAAATAAGTAAAAAACGAGTTTTCAAACAAAACTGAGGCCAAGTCGCATGAAAAAGTAGAAAATAAACTTTTCTTCACACACAGAGGTGGACTCAGATTTTATTCGCTGACAATCACCGATATATTTCAGTATGATCAATCAGAGGTAATAAGTGATTTGATTCAGGAAGAGAAAGAATATTCAAGAGAAATTTCCCAATCAAAAAATCTGAGTACACCTCTGTGTGTGAAGAAAAGTTTGCTTTCTACATTTTCATGCGGCTTGGCCTCAGTTTTGTTTGAAAACTCATTTTTTACTTATTTTATTATAAATTATCTTCGGAACATAACACAATTTGCATAACATGAACAATACAAATTGAGATATGTTTAGCACTAGTAGATAGAGGCTCATCTCTAAGTATATTAAATATTCCATCTTGTAAATATCAAATTCTGAATAATACTTGAACAGCAATTAACACTATTCAATATGAAGTGAATAAACCCAATAAAACAGTTGCAACTCTATGTCCAGTATAATTTAAGTATGCAGAAAAAGCTAGAATGAAATTATTGAAACAATATGATTTTTTAGACGTAATTAACTGGATAACAAAAAATATAAAGGAAATAAGTATAGAAAATAAAGAAATCATTATGACTAATAAAGTGAGTCTTCCATTCGTGACGAAAACATCTCAAGAAAAGATTAATGTTTTATAAGTAAGTGAAGTACAAAAGCTTGTATAAGATCATTTGAACGAAAGAGAGCAGAATATGGTTAACAAATTAATTAAAAAATATCACAAACTTCTATTTAAAGAAGGTGACATTTTAACAAGCACTAATACTTCGGTTCATGAAATAAAAACCACAACAAATGAGAAAATTAATCACTAGCATGAAACTTAACTACTAGGCATAATTAGAAAGAGTAGTAGTAGACATAGCTCTCCAATTATAGTACTCATAAAAAAGAAGGATAACTAAGGTATTAAAAAGTTTAGGACTGTTTTCGATTATAGGAGGTTAAACCAAGTTACAATTGAAGACAAATATCTATAGCATTTTACACAAGCTAGGGAAATCATAATATTTCAGTACTCGGGAGTTTGAAAAAGGGGTAGCACCAAATACTTGTAACTGATAATGCTATTGAAAAAACTGCTTTTGTAACCCCAGCTGGATTGTATTATTTCGTTTGGCCTAAAAAATTCCCTGGCTATGTTTCAGCGATTAATGAGCGAAATTTTACCAGAATATATTAATCAAATATGTCTGGTATATCTCGATGATATTCTTGTGTTTATTTATTTATTTCGCTAAATGCTAGCAACAATTATCCCAGGATACAATGCTTAAATTAAAGCTAAAATACAGAACAAATATTGAGGATTTTTCTTAAATTCAAATTAAAAGTAAAGCACATCCTAGTCATAGGCTCAAAGTGTCCATAGTTTGTGCGATGGGAACACAAATTAATAAAGTCATTAGATCGCGTGTGTCGAGATCGTTAAGTCAAATTAATTTTCTGAAGCATCATAGGCATGTCGATGTCACCCTTTACAAGTTGAAATACGAAGCTAATATCACAAATTTTTCTACGAGTCTCAAGAGTAGGAAGGTGTATTAAATCTATACGTTTGGAAGAACATGAGAAATTATTGAGCAAAGTATTTTGCAGGTTCCAATGGCATAATTTAACAAGTGAAAAAGCTAGCATTGGTCTAAGACCAATACTTATGATACCCTAGATGAATGCCTTTATGAAATTTCGTATTGTCACCCTTCTGTCCAAGTTTGATTTTTGATGTGGTTTTTCGCATGTATTTCTAGAACGGTTTGTCGCACAGAAAACATTATTATTACAACCAATTTTATAGTATTACGTATTCTGAAGAAGATTTAGTGCAATAAAAATGTCTAGGACTGATCGTTTTCAAAGTATACGTAAAAAACCTAAATTTAATTTTTATATGGCAAGATCAAGAAAGAGTTGCTCGATTTAGTCCGGCTTTAAAATTTATTTGCTAGTACAATGAAAACATCACCCACAAAATTTCAGCTCTCTACGTCGACGCGTTCTCAGGCAGTGTCCAAATATACAGTGGAAAACGAAAAGTTTGTATGGCAACCCCACGAAGGAGTTTCCCGATTTGTCTCATTTTCGATTTTTTTTTTACTTTTGATTTTTAAAGCCTGTGTACAAATCTAAATCCTTGTACGTTTTTGTACATACATAAACTAAATCAGAACTGTTTCAGTGTGCATATGCACACTCCTCTCCAGAAATGCAAAATCCTAAAACCTGAGAACAGATTGTAGCCGGATACCTGGATATTCGGAATCGAGAATCGATTATATCCCCCGGAATCGCTTGGGCTATAAGTCAGTTTGCCGGTTTATACCCGGCTTCGAGTGGAATCGATTCCAAGATCTTCGATTCCAAATTCTAAAAGAACTAAGGAGATATTAAATGAAGATGAACTTCGTAAACAATTATCGCTTCATTACACTGAAGAATTCATGCATAGTGGAATAAATAAATGTTATTATAATTTAAAGGATAAAATATATTTTCGTAAATTAAGACATCACATTCAGTTAATAACAAAAAACTGCGGGAAATGTCATCAAACTAAGCATGATAGGAAACCTATCAAACCAAAGTTCTCACTAACTGAAACGCCAAATGGACATAATTCACTTAGATATATTTCATTAAAAAAAAACAGGCTTTTGTAACAATAATTGAGAAATTTACCAAGATTGCAGCAGCTTATGGCATAAAAGATCGAAACTGGAGAACGAGGAAACTCTCTATAATGGAACATTTCGCTAAAATCGAAAAACTAAACAAATTAGCAATGGACAATGAATTTAAAGCGGAGCAGTTGATGGAGCACCTTAGAACAGAAAATATTGAAGTGCATCATACCAAGCCAAATAGTCACATTGGAAATTCTGACTTCATGACACTACACTCAATCGTCTTAGAAATGATAATTGGCTTTGAGGATAGCGAACACTCAGTAGAAATGAAAATACAGATGGCTGTAGAAAACTATAACTATCGTTATCATTAAACATTTAGGTGTACCCCTAGGGAAGCTAAAGAGCATGTTGAAGTGGAAAAGCTTCAGGAAAGAATTAATAAAACAAAAAATCATATAATTGTAAAAATAAATAATAATAGGGCTAGTTATATAGAAAATTAATTAGTAGGACCTATTAAAAAATATAAAAGATTAGATATAAAGATGAAACCTATTATAGAATAAAATCTTCGAAAACTAACGCAAGGGTTATTACAAGTTAATCCAATGTATGAAGAAGCAGGGTATTTACAGATTAACCTCCGAGAGGTAGAAATAGTTAATTGGACAAATACATTATTACACATTATTGATCCTAAGCAAATAAATAATACACTTACACAAATTGAGGAAAACGTAAAACAATTCGACATCGAGAATAAAAATTTAATTTGAACTGAAATAAATAAAATTAGAGCAAAAATAAAATCCAAAATGCCCAATGACATGAGAAAAATGTAGAGCTTTTATAAGTTTGGGAGGTACGGTACAGAAATGGTTATTCGAATCACTGAACGATGATGACAAATAGAAGATATCAGAGAATCTAAAGGTGAAGAAAATAACCATAACGTTATAAATACAGTCAACAAATAAATTACAATAAACATACACTTTTTAACGATACAATGAATATACTCAAAAACGCAATAGAAGATGAAATAATTTAAGTGACAAAAACATTCAATGAACTTGGAAAACAGAGTAATGAAATTGCGAGAAAATCATTGTACTTAGACGAAATGATAAAATCAAAATATTTAGAGAATAAAGTGAAGGATAATATTGCATCGGCAAAAATAATATTGTTCATCTAAGTATACTAAGAGCAGTGAAATTAAATTGTATGAAGAGACATAATCACAAGAATTTTTATAACTTTGATTCGACTGCTTTGAATCTTATTGAAAGCTTTTTGGAAAACCGTAAACAGAGAGTAATATTTAAATCCAAGTGGTCTGACATCCTTGACCTACGTTCGGGAGTTCCTCAAGGCTCTATATTGGGACCGCTCTTCTTCACACTTTATATAAATGATCTTTCTGATATACTCAAATTTGTCAACATTTTAATATATGCAGATGATGTTCAAATCTATCTGAGTTGCCCTTGTGGGTTAACTGAGAACTGCATCCGACAGATGAATCAGGACTTGAGTGCTATTTTTAATTGAGCACTGAAAAATAATTTAAAGTTAAATCCTGACAAGTCCCAGGCTATAGTACTATTCAGAAAGTCTATTAATACTAGTACATTTTCACTATTACATATTGGTCCGACGCCTATACCATTTCTATGTCGTGTCCCAAAAGCAATCAATCAATAAAACCCAATAATTAACAAAACAACGCTCAAATTTCGTGCACGTTATAAATCTTTATTTACTAAGACTTGACCTATCTTAACAATTATTATGTACTCCGCACCGAACGGAAATATGACACCACTATGCAACGCGACGACTCACTGGAAGAATTGAATATTAGATGCACTCGACAGACCAGTTATTGGTCTTTTATGCTCCAATATTCGGAAGTAATCTTTTACTCGCAACGCGGATGTAACCAAACGACAACAACCTTGCCGTTTGTTCTACCGGTTGCAGCACCTGAGTCGCTTGGTAGTAAACAATCGCCTTACATAATAATTACCATGCTAGGTTAATTATCATCATAATCGTTGATTGTTTCACTAACCGCTCATCGCAGCCAGCTGTTGGGCTAATCGGCAAAATAACCGACAGTTGCAGAACAATACCATGCGAGGTTATTGTTTAGCAATTACTGATTATTTCGCTAGAATGCGCCCTTGGCTGCTGGAAGAATCTTCCGTATATTGGGCCATAACATCTAGATAAAGTAAAAACTTTGGGTATTATTTTAAATAAAAACTTAACATGGATTGATCATATCAACAGTATAGTCTCAAGGGTTTATGGAAGTGTTCGCAAACTTGGTGCAGCGCATCATATACACCACTTAGCACTCGGTTCACTCTAGCTAAATCACTGTTACTACCAATCATCACGCAGGGAGATATAATATGTGGCAACCTTGACTCTGTCTCGCACAATAAACTTAATGTCTGCTTTAATTCATTCTATAGTACGGTATGTATATAAACTTCGCCGGTTTAATCATGTATCCCAGTTCGTCGATCAGTTCCTTGGGTGTTCATTTTCCTCGTATATGAAAATTCGCTTGTGTATATTTTTATTCAATTTGATTTTGAATGGCAAGCCTTTCTTCTTCAAAAAAAAAACTTGTTTTTCTACGGTCTGCGCGCACGAATCATCTTCTAGTGGCTAGATATTCTTGTTTGCAATGCAAGCGTTTATTTTTTGTTCATGCCATCATCCTGTGGAATTCACTTCCTACTGCCATAAGGCGTGCGGGATCTTTGAGGGTGTTCAGGGTATTGCTGAAAGCACATTACACAGGCCACTGACCAATACTATATTAGATTAGTTTAATATTTTCTCTCATAGTCTATCTAATTCTAACTAGATTTACTCATTTTGAATTTGAATTGATTATTATTTTCGTCTTCATATACAATTCATTGTTTGGCGTTCATTTTATCTTTATCTTTATTATCTTTATTATCTATAATTACTAAGGTTTCGAATACATTCTTGCTACCATATATAATCAAAATTACATGTTTTCTCAACTTCATGGATATGTACATAAATAAAGAAATTTCTTATTTGTACAAAATATAACCAAATAAATAAAATTGAAATTGAATTGAAAGACCGTTCGAGATAAATATTTTTATTCAAATATTGACTTTGTCTTATGAAAAAGCAGTCTCTTTTGATAAAATTGTATTTAAACATTTTCAGAATATAAAAGAAAGCAAAGAATTAAAATTTCATAGAAATGTATTATATGGAACCAGCTCAATTTTGATTGTAATTGTCGCAATAGGCTTAGTAATCATAGGAATATCGTTAAAGAGAAAGAGGACCAATATAAAGATTACAAATTAAAGAGTTTGGGAGAATCTTAACTTTAACCGCGGAGGGAGTATGTATTCATCAAGAAAACAACGTGATTGGGTGAAACCAGAGTGAACCCGCCGAACGTCACTAATTTTTTAAAAATGTATCGTCAGACATTCCCATGAAAATTACTAATTCAGAAGTTTTCATCATGTACAACATAATAATTATTTCTCACGATTTTAATGAAATTGTAGGTAGAATAAGAAGAATAAAAACAAAAAGAGCTTTTATAGACTAGAAACAAACTTTAATTTTTTAGATAGAATTTAGTTGGTTATTACGACTCGTTCGGATATGCTGTTTAAGAAGCGGCTAATGTAAAGTGCTAGCAAAAAGGTGTTAAAAGACTGGTTTTCCTTTCATTCTTTTTTTTTATTATTTTCAATTGAATTTTCAATTGAATTGGAAAGTTTAGACCATCCGAATGTATAATTCGCGCCGGGCGTCAACGGTAGAACCAATTCACACGAATCTCTACGCAATTGAAAGAAAATTCAATTTTCGGGGCCATCAGGAATCGATTTTTGTCAAAAATACATTAAAACCCAATTCAAAAAGTTTTTTTTTTATGTAAAAAAAAATCGCAATGTTCATGCATTATTACTAATTTTATATTATTACTTATTTTGTATTATTCAATATTGGGGATATGAGACAGAAAGCCTCCTATCATTTAGTCAATCCGGTCTTTGAGATCTTTTGTGACATTAATCCTAAGACACTCATTCGAAATCGATGTATTTGAAAAAACCTATAATGTTCTTGGGGGCCTTCCATGTAATATTCTCTGGCGATGGAAAAGCATTTTCTAGATGTTTTAGCTTTATGTAATCAAGAATCTCACAGTCGCATAGGCCATATCCAGCAGTTTCGTAATCCTTCATACAAAAGCAACAGGTCTCTCGCTATAGATCTTACCTACCTTCTTGTGATGGTATTTAAGTATACAATGCCTAATAAGCAGGCCTGTTATGGTCCTTAGCTCTGTTTTGTTGATCTCCTGCTCCTTCTATTTATTTATTAGAAAGGAAAAACTCTAACAATTTTCTAACCTATAAATAACCCCATACAAACCTGGACGAAGCATGAACGGTCTTCGGGAGACTTAAGGCAGTTTGCAATACTCCAATCGTTACGAGGAAGACAACCCTTAGAATATTTTGCTCCCATGTAAAGACCATCCGTTTTTATGAGTAGCAAAACATGCCTTCTCAGAAAACCAGCATAAAGGGAGTCCAAATGTTTTTAACAAGTGTTTGACGATTATTCATATGTATATGGAAATATTGTGGCCCCATTAAATCAATTCAATAGGCATACAAATGCAAATCATAGGGAAGGAGCACAGTTGTACAAAATCATGAACAATATTCTTAGGTGCAATATTTAAAGGATAAGCGACATCTATTGGAAAGTAAGTAATTAATAATCAAAAGACAAGTGCCATCTATAAAATTTGGATATAAACAACATTAGGTTCGAAGAATCGATGTTTCTAGAATGGATTCTTCGGAAGGCTCTGGAAAATTTGTAGAGTATAAAAACAGTGGTCGTCACCGCCAAAAGAGAGTCCTGTCTCAGACAGTGAATTAAACTATTTGGATTGCGATAATTTGAAGTGGGGTCCTATCGATAATGAAAGTTAATTGGTTGTGGGTCTTATAAAAGTAAACAGTAGAATGTAATTAAAAGATCTTGTAAGTTTTATCTGAATTATTGTGTTGTGATTAACAGATGCCCGTAACAATATGGTGGAGGTCAGAACAATAAAAAAAAAACATGCATTAAAGCTAGTAACCAAAAAACAAAAATTAAAAGAATTCCCCAAAATAAAATCAGATGGAAAGACTGCATGCTAGCAAGGGGAGGTCACCCTCAATTTAGAAGAAAGTGAGTGTCGTGCTTTCAAATTTCTTCTCAGAACGGTACTAGACCAGTCCTTGCACCTACTGTTTCTTTTTGACCCATATGTACTACGTCTACCTACCTCTCTTTCAGAAGAATCACAATATGGACTCAAGGGAAGCGGAGAAATATTTGCAGAATTTTAATCATTTGAAAGGCTTTAAAAAAAATACATCTATGATAGCAACCAAAAAGACCTCGTTATATGTCCAATGGCGTCTCCATCACTAGATTTGGATACGTCAAGAACGGTTCAAAGAAACTGAACCAGCGAACAGAGCAAGCCCTATGCTCCCAAGATGTATGTGAATAAGGAAAAACAATGCACGCAGGTGAGTCAAGAAGAAAGGGAAGAAAAGAAGAAAAGTTTAAACTAAAAATTAAAAATGAACAGAAAAAAGATAAATTTAAATTTCACTCGAAGATCAAAAATATTTTATTTCAAATTCAATACAAACTTAAAAGCATCAATCAACTCTCCAAGCTTGAAAGCTGCTCTGCTCTTTCTAGGTATTTTTATCGGCTTTATCAAACTGAATCATGATTGCTGAATAATTTATCAATATATTTATAAAAAACACAATGAATCCTTTCTTTAATTCTAAACAATTGAATACGCTCAATTCGTACGGTCGCAAGGCCAGCTGCAGTTTAAACATTTCAACCTGGAAATATGTGGGAGTTTTCATTTACTGTTCTAAAAACAAAAAGGAGTCGTGAATGCTTAGAACAGAACACAAAGCAAACATGCCAACAAAAAACGAAATTCACAAACAAGCGTCAAGATGACATTTTGAAACTTTTTAATTAATTAAATTACAAAAAAAAAATTCTTTTTAATTTCTTTTGTGTCTTCTAATCCAATCTTCACAAATGTCAACCACACTAATACAACATAACAAATGTGACACTCCATTACGATGATTACGTTAAAATTAAGTTCTTGGAAGCCCGGTGGCTGCATTACATTCTGTTCTAAGCGGAAATAATACTTACACTTCTCTGAAGCCTGTTGTCATGCTGGATATCGAAACTGCTCAAATAATCGATATTAATGTGAGAGGCTTTCTCAACAGAATCCACAATAGCAACAAGGATTGTCAAACTGACGATACTAGTGATAGTTAATATCAAGTGCGGTTGGGAAACTGAATTTTCAGCATCAAAGTCCTTGTAGGCCTTAAAAAGCCTTAAGATAAGCCCTTGGAGTGCTGTAATCATATGGACGAGTATTTGCGCTTGGAAAATATTTTTGAAGTCTAATGCTGTTCGGGAAATCTGCCAATGGATTGCAGCCATTTTGTCTAATTCATCACTACAATCGCAGCATCTCTGCATTGAAATCTTCCGAAGTTTACCAAATTCCATGTAGATTTTTCGCATGTACGCATTTAACTGCTGGAACTGAGCCTTTGTAATGATCATAAAAGTCCCAAAAAATATCAAAACAATGAAGCGCGCTTGGAACAAAGAGTAAATGTATATAACTGCCACAAATTTAGGCTGTGTAGTTGATTGTAGATAACGTGCAATTAAATAGTGTAGGTAGATCGCTATTACCACTAATTGTGCTATAAGAAAAATTAGAGCTTTTTTTGCCATAGATTGTCGGACTTCGTGTTAATTTCAGAATATCTCTGTGATTTGCCAACAATTTTTCGAAAACAGCAAATATATGGCTGGCTTTTGTTAGCAGAGTTATTCGTAATAGAATCGTATTAATTGCCGCAAAAATATGTAACGGCAATTGTACTACGTTTATAATAAAAGTGTCATTATTATTCCGTCCGGCATAATATAGAAGATATATAACGGATCCGCTTAATACCAGGATAGTCACAAGCGATTGAAGCTTGCATAGAAATTTGGCGGTTTTAGAACTCTGAATCACTCCTTGGGTAATATGAATTCGAAATGTTATAAAGGCGAAAATTCTAGCTAAGTAATATATGAGAAAAAATAATCCATGCACGGTGTACTCACTACAATTCGTCATGTTTACAAACTAACTAAATTTCGAGGGATAAATTTAGTAAAAAAACTTCCGTATTAACCACCTCCCACACGCACCCTTCCCGCAGCCCTTTAAATAGAATGTCTAGATCCGCGTTAAAAGCTTCTGCATAACCTTTTATTATAACCATTAAAATGCTCCCCAAATTAGACCACATTTATCCAACATTATATTTTTATTTTATAGTGAATTTATATAGCCCAGATGTAATCGTAGAGTATAATAGCTAGGAGTGACAAAGTAACGCTAACAGCAGAGTGATACTACTTAGTCATAGTATATGACGGAAAGGAAGGGCTTTTTGGGACTATATAATAATTATGATGAAATGGGAATCTAAAAATTACTTTCCCCTGCCGACAGTTTTAAATTTATAAAAGGTATCATGAGCTAGTCAGAAAGAGTGCACTCCTTGCGGACACGCTCTCTACACATAACTTTATAAAAAAACTTTTAGGAAGTATATCTGTTTACCTTAATGTCTGCAAATCTGAGGACTCTTTCTTATTTCGGCTAGTTGCTTCAAGACAGTAAGACAGTTTAATGATTATATATATGAATGTAACGCACTGAGTGTGCCCCATGCATGCTCATGGTGTATGATTTCGCGAACGCAGAGTTCTATGGGATGGGTCCTTGCCCGGAAAATGGTAGTTGAGGCCGCCATTGACTTCGTGAGCCGAAAATTTGGCTCATATTTTGTATCCATAGCCTCTAGGAGCGCAGTTGCGTTTTTCCGCATGGCACCGGTTAGTCCTCCATAGACATTACCTTAGCTGAAATACATCTCATTGGGGTATGCATTTTGTGGAACGCACCCTTCGTATCCTCTTTCGCTATCTACTTGTTCATAACTAAGCACCAATCAATTTTCTCTATTTTTTCTGCAGCATATGTCTGCTATCTCTTGAGTACCTACAGATGATTGCGATTATTTGTAATATCTACGCATATATAACTACACTGTAGCCAGGCAGTGTCCGTTATTTTAAAAATAATACTTAAATTTATTCATCAATTACTAACTTTAAGCTCATTTTTCAGCTCTAGAGGCAATTTATTGAACGTTTTACGACCTAAGATGTTAGCATGTATTTGAGTATAAGTTTTATGACATTTGAGTACATATAACGACTTTGATAACTGATTTCAAGTAGGATAACGTATACAATGAAGTGAAAATTTTCTTATGCTCTTGTAAACGAATTTAAAGCCACGAAAGAATATAATTGTCTTACATTCATCACACTAAACGTCACTATTTTGTAGATTTTGCAACGGAATTATAATGTTAGTGTAAGCTGCGTTCCAGCCATTTATGCCATACTGAATAACAGATAAGGACAATTGAAAAATAAATCATTCCCATAGTTGGCATCCGGATCATATTCGTAATCGTAAGAGTTTTATGAACTATCTTCCTCAGTCGGCTTCAGATATGCGTGGTATGCTTGACACCCTTCAGTTTGTTATCAAAAATGACTCCTAAGTATTTTATCTATCGTTTAATCGTTCTTTGAAGATTGTATGCTTTTAGGAATATCATCATCAAACTACATTTATTTAGTTTCTGCAATATTCAAAGAGAGTTTGCGACAATTCATCACCATTTGTATATCTTACGGATACCTTAATTAGCTTGGTGTGCTATCAGTACTGAGGATGAGGCTATGAAAAGATACAGTATCTTTAGCAAAGGTTTGGTTACTACTTGACTTATTATTTCAACTCCCATTGGACACAGACTGCTAATTTATATTAAAAACAATAAAAACAAAATAGGACCTAGTACTGAGCCTTGAGGAACCTCAGATATATGTAGTGGACATTGGTGCACTAAATACGTCTTTTATACTAATGACATGACTTCTACCCATTATGAATGATTTAAGTAAATTGAGAGAAGTACCCCTAATTCAAATCCGATTAAGTTTATTCAGTCCTTATATCTAAAAATACGGAGTCTATAGCTTTTCATTTTTGTCTAAGGTGGAATTGCTAAAAGTCGTTACATGGTATAAATAGCATGAATAGCACACATCATAAAGCCATACAGATTAGTCGATATACGTCCCTATTTTCAAGGAATTCCATGATAACCATAATAACCATAATACATTTTTTTGAAGATTTTCGAAAAATTTGAAAACAGGGAAATAGGTCTATAGGTGGTTGACTCAGTTTTGGAATCTCCTTTATGTATTGGCACAACCATAGCACGTTTAATCTTTTCAGGAAATGTACCTCCTGCACCTGCTTGGTTGAAAATAGAAGAAAGAGGCTGACATATATGTATAAGTTGCAATACTCTTTAATGTTCTGGCTGAGTAGCCATCCAGACCTGTGCATATTTTATCTTCGAGCATTTCAAATTCTTTTACAGATATGGGTGCAAAAATAAAAATATTGTTACCTGCTAGTTGATGATCAATGCTAAGATTTACGAAATAGTAAGGCTCATCGTTGTTATGCAAACTCATCGTTATATTAGTAAAGAAGTTATTTAACTTTGTTGCTTTTCTCTTTGGCTCAGTAAGTAAGTCACCGCTACTTACTCTATTTGCTTCCGCTTTACTTTTATTCGTGACCTCATTAATTTTACACCCCAGTTTTTTAGGATTATTTGAGACCTTTTCAAATTCCCGTCTATAGTAACTTATTTTCTCCATTTTCATAATTGCGTTTAATATTTTCCTATATTTCCTATACTGTGATTTTAATGGTTCATTAAATTGTTAATTTTTGAGCTAGCTTATCTCTATGTCTAATAGATCTTAAGATCCCTATAGACACCCATGGTTTTAATTTTTTTGTTACATGTCTACGGCGGGGTGCCAATGACATGGTTGATTCACGTATCAACTTATCTAGGAAACAAGTGAAATTCTCAAAACATTTACTAGCGTTGCATTCACAGAATACCATAGTCCAATCCTCTAATTTTATATACAAGTTGAACTAGATCTATTTTGTATTGTGGAAGCGACCGCTCTGTTCTTATACCTGAAATGTTCCTATTGATTGTAGAAGCGAACTTTATTTTACTTAGTGTACTCTAGTTGTTCGTTATATTTGTTTGATAAATAGCCGGTTCAAAAATATTTAAATTATTGTATATTTTGTAGTATATGTGATCCAGACATGAACTAGTGTCATTGCGTTTTCTAGTGCAGCCTAATAAATGTATTAAAAAAACCTGGTTTATTTAATCAGATTTAAATATTCCATTAATTCGACTAGCCTCCATCCATATATGTTAATTATCCACACATTACGAGGAACATAACACTTACTTCTGTGTAAATTCAATTCTTTTTTATGGGAAAAAAAACATGTCTTCTCAGAAAGCCAACATACATGGAATCCAAATGATCCTAAACAAGTGTTTCAGGATTACAGATAGTGGAAATATTGTGGCCCCGACAAATCAATATGCATTCAAATGCAATTCATTGGGAAGAAGCAGAGTTATACAAGATCATGAACAATATCGTTAGGTACAATTTAAAACGATAAGCGACATCTATTGGAAATACATACTTGCGCGAAATAACTAATTAAGTACGAGCACAAAACAACTTTCGGAGAATCGTATCACGTGCAATAGCAAAAGACAAGTGACATCTGTAAAGTGCGGTCATAAACCAATTAAGGTTCTGAGAATCGGCATATCTAGAATGGAGTCTTCAGGAAGGTTCTGGGCAATTTATAGAGTACAAATACAGCAGTTGTCACAGTCAGGAGAGAGTCTTATTTCAGACAGTGAACTAAACTATTGTAAGATTGTGATAATTTGAAGATCTAGTGCTAATTAAAGTAAAGTTGATTGGTGATTGGTTGTGAATTTTATAAAAGTACGCCTATAAAATGAACTTATGGAGTTTTATCTGAAATATTGTGTTGTGAATAACAAACTGAGTCCATGCTCGTAACAATGTGGTGGAGGAGAGGACAACAAATAAGAGAGATACACAAAAGTTAATAACCTGTTGCAACGAAAATCAAAAGAATGCCCCAAAAATAAAATAAGATGGAAAGACTCCATTATGCTCGAAAGGCGAGGTTACCCTCAATTAACAAGTACGTGAGTGTCGTGCTTTCGAACTTCTCTCAATATGGTACTACACTGTTCCTTTTACCAATAGTTTCTTTTCTACCTCTATAGCTTCTGCATTACAATATGTACTACGCCTACATACCTCTCTTCCAGCAGAATTGCAATATGGACTCCAGGGAAGCGGAGAGATATCTGCGGTATTTTAATCATATGAAAGGCTTTCACACTCAGAAAATATCGTAAACAAGAAACAAAAAAACAAAACATCTATGATAACAACCAAAAAGTTCCAGTTGTGTGTCCGATGACGTCTCCATCACTGGATTTGGATAGCTCAAGAAAGACTCAAAGAAACTGAAAGAGAGCCTCGGCTATGTGAAAGCCCTCTCCCAAAATGAATGTGAAGAAGTAAACAACAGTGCAAGCAGATGAGTAAAAAAGAAAGTGGAAAAAACTCACTCGAATTCCCACTCCCAAATCCTGGAAACCTTTGTGAACGGTTTTAACTTTAAATTCAAAATGAACAGAAAAAATTTAAATTTAAATTTCACTCGGAAATCAAAAAATATTTTATTTCAAATTCAATACAGCACAGATAAATGAACTTAGATACGTACTTAAAAACATTAATCAACACACGAAGCTTGGCAGTACTCACAACTATATGCTGCCCTTAATAATTACTCTCGTCGGCTTTATCAAATTGAATCATGATTGCTGAATAATTTATCCATAGATTTATTAAAAACACAATTAATCCTTTCTCTAACTCCAAACAATTGAATACATTCAATTCGTACGGCCGCAAGGAAAGCTGCAGTTTAAACATTTCAACCTGGAAATATGTGACAAATTTCATTCACTGATCTAACATAAATAAAAAACTAGCCCTGAATACTTGGAACAGAACGCAACGTTATGATACCAACAAAATAATAACAAAAACAAAAAACTTACAAACTTGCTTGCAGATGACGTTTTGAAATTTTTTGGTAAATTATGCTACGAGTAAAAACCACATATTTTTGATTTCTTTTGTGTTTTCTTATCCAATCATAACAAATGTCAACCACACTAATACCAATGATAACAAATATGACACTCCATTACGATGATTGCGTTAAAATTAAGTTCTTGGAAGCCCGGTGGCTGCATTCCATTCTGTTCTAAGCGGGAATAATATTTACACTTCTCTGAAGCCTGTTGTCATGCTGAATGTCAAAACTACTCAAATAATCGATATTTATGTGAGAGGCTTTCTCAACAGAATCCGCAATGGCAACAAGGATTGTCAAACTAACGATACTAGTAATAATTATTATCAACTCCGGTTTGGAATCTACATTTTGAGCCTCAAAGTCTTTACAGATATTAAAAACACTTAAAATAATCCCTTGCAGTGTTGAGATAATATAAGTAAGTATTTGCCATTGGAAAATATTTTTGAAGTCGTATGCCGTTCGGGAAATCTTCCAATGGATTGCAGCCATTGCATTGAAATATTTCGAAGTTTACTTAATTCTATGTAGATTTTTCGCATGTACGCATTTAATTGCTGGAACTGAGCTCTTGTAATGATCATAAAACTAACAAAACATATCAGAACAATAAAGCGCGTTTGGAACATAGAGTAAGTGAATAGAAATGTCAAAAATTTATACTCTGCAGTTGATTGCAAACTACGCTCAATGCAATAATATAGGTATGTCACTGTTGTCACCAATTGTACTATTAGAAAAATTAGAGCGTTTTTGCCATAGACTGTCGGATTTCGTGTTAAGCTCAAAATATCTCTGTGATTTGCCAACAATTGTTCGAAAACAGCAAATATATGGCTGGATTTAGTTAGCAGTGTTATTTGTAATAGAATCGCATTAATTGTCGCAAAAATATATAATGGATATTGCACTACGTTTACAATAAAACTGTAATTTTTATTGTGTACGGCATAATATAGAAGATATATAAATGATCCGCCTAATACCAAAATTGTCACAATCGATTGAAGCTTGCATAGAAATTTTGCGGTTTAGAACTCTGAATCACTCCATGAGTAAGATTTACACGAAATGTTATAAAGGCGAAAATTCTAGCTAAGTAATATATGAGAAAAAATAATCCATGCACGGTGTACTCACTACAATTCGTCATGTTTACAAACTAACTAAATTTCGAGGGATAAATTTAGTAGAAAAACTTCCGTATTAACCACCTCCCACACGCACCCTTCTCGCAGCCCTTTAAATAGAATGTCTAGATCCGCGTTAAAAGCTTTTGCATAACCTTTTATTATAACCATTAAAATGCTCCTCTAAATTAGACCACATTTATCCAACATTATATTTTTATTTTATAGTGAATTTATATAGCCTAGATGTAATCGTAGAGTATAATAAGTAGGTTCGACAAAGTAACGCTAATAGCAGAGTGGTACTACTTAGCGACAGTATGAAGGAAAGAAAGGGGTTTTGGAACTATACTTTAATTATAGATGAAGTAGCAATCTAAAAACCATTTTCGCCTGCCGACAGGATTATGTGAATAAAAGGTATCTAGGCTCTATACATAACCTTGACACAAAACCTTGGTGGAAGTACATACGTATGTATGTAATAACGTCTGTTGAGCTTAGTGTCGTCATGCCTGCAATTCGACGTGATCCTTTTTATTTCGGGTAATTCAAGACAGTAAGACAGATTAAAGTCCAGATCATATACTAATGTAACGCTCTGAATCTTGCTTAGCTATCTGATGTTAAGTACATATTTCTACCCCAGATATTCTCACATATGATGATTTTGCGAACAAATAGTTCTATAGCTTGTAACTCCCGTGGAAAATGGTAGTTGAGGCCCCAGTCCCTTAGTGAACCGAAAATTTTTGCCCATATCGTTAGTATTCATAACCTCTGAGACCGCAGTTGGGAAGGTACGCATAGTACCGGTTAGCCGTCTACGTACAGTACTTTAGCTAAAATACATTTCCTTGTTGTATACATTTTGTGTAACGCTCAATAATAACTCGTAAAAAGGGTGAATGTCCTCGTTGGAACATGTGCTCAAGTTTGATTCTTCAATATCACTGGAACATTTAAGTGGCCATACTCCACTTTAAAAAAAAAAAAATTAATGAGGATGGAGTATTTGTGGGAGGGGCCCAGTTGTCTAATAAGTATGTCCAAGGAACTTATTGGCATATTCAATCCTTTTTATTTACCCAAAACCCTTCATATCCTCTTCCGCTATCTACTGCCTTCATAACTAAGCACTAATTGTTTTTCGCCAATTTTCCTGCGTCAGATATCTACTAACTCTTGAGTACCTACAGATGTTTGCAATTATTTGGAATACTCACATCTAGCTATGCTGTAACCTGGCAGTATCCGTTATTTTAAAAATATACACACACATTCCTCCTGTTCCGAATCCGGCTGAAAATGGACAAAAGAATGAAATTTAAATAAACAAAAGCTCCAATTAAACTACGTACCTAACATTTTAATCAAATCAGCTTGACAAGTTATTATATGAAGAACGCCCTGATGTACAGCTGATCAACCACTCAGATGCTCCACAGCCATAACGATTTAGCACTAAGTAATATGAAGATGTAATATCCAGTGGTGTACATCGCTTAAAGCGGGGACATATAAATAAATGGCGTTCGAGTGGTGCAGTGCAGTGGTTCCAACTTCAGAAAATAAAACGAACTAGAATATGAAATGGAAAGAAGGTATATACTGGAACGAAACATTTCCATCGAAGCATTGTTTAAGGCGTACACGCTGCTAATATGCATAAGAGTTTACAGATGAAAGGCCAGGTGGATGAAAAATCCAAAAATTTCAAGTTTCCAACTGCAGCACGAGCAGCATACGAATACCTATA
Source organism: Dioctria linearis (assembly GCA_963930735.1). Lineage (NCBI taxonomy): Eukaryota > Metazoa > Arthropoda > Insecta > Diptera > Asilidae > Dioctria > Dioctria linearis. The sequence continues at coordinate 192,144,974 of OZ005744.1, read as the reverse complement.
CAATTAATTTCCCTTATTATATAACGAACCACTGCGGAACAAAATTATTGTGATATCACGTCAAGCACAACTGCATCAATTTGTACGGACTGCATGCTATGTACGTGTACGTCGGCTCAATGAATTGCTTTTACCAAGGTAAAAATTATACCGTGTGGCGTGTAGGTAGAAATTATATTCCTGAAAGCGTTATTTATACCATATTTAGAAAATCTAATGAATTTGTTCAAAGTTTTTTTAAGATAATCAGCTAAAAACAACTTGTTAACAACAACGACTAAAACGGTAACAGTGCACAAACAAATGATGAGGTGCCGTTGCAATGCTAGGCTATTGTTACTATGCCAATTTTATTGCCATGCGCTTTTGCCTACCGTTCTTTGGTGCCGTGAGCAAAAGTTGGCTATATGAACAGCAATCTGGCTTGATTCGATCTCTACATCCTATCCTTCCTTTAATCCTTCTCGAGTCCTCCCACTAACAACTAACTCCAAAGAGAGAATTACATACAGTAGGGGAGCGGGAGGCTAGTTGTAACAATTTTTGGTTTTTTCAATGGGAAAGTCAATATATTGAGTATTTACATTATGAAGCACTTATAAATTAGAACGATAAATGGCTTAAATTAATAACAAAAGCTTGTATAAATGATTTTTTGTTAAAGTAGTAGCATGCTACAACTTACCCCGTTCCCGGGGCAAGTTGTAACTGCCGTGGGGCAAGTAGTAACAACATAATAAAACAAAATATTTGTATGATTTTTAGGCATTTATTGTAAATCAATGTGAAAAATATTACTTATAACGTATTTATAATAAGGTTAACTTTTAGAGATCTTTCCTGTCACTTAGTCTTTTAAACAAAATAACTCTTCTGTTTTTGAATCTGATTCGTCATTCAAAACCATTTTCTTCACCTTATAAATCTTTTGCTTTTCGGTCGATTTTCCTGTTGCCATTACTTTACCATTTCCCTTACCTTTTCCTTTGTCTTTATACCCTAGATGAAATCTATAGGGGTATACTAAGTTTGTCATTCCGTTTGTAACACCTCGAAATAATTATCATAGAGCAAAATGAATTGGACACTCCCGCATAAAATTAAAAGTTATTTTGATTTTTGCATTTCCGTCCGTCCGTCCGTCTGTGCGCACGATAACTCGAGAACGCGTATACTTAGAGAGCTGAAATTTTGTACACGGACTTTAAAAAAAAAGTAAAATTAAGTTCGAAAATGAGACAAATCGGGCAACTCTTTCGTGGGGTTGCCATACAAAACTTTCCTTTTCCACTATATATTTGGACACTGCCTGAGAACGCATCGATATAGAGAGCTGAAATTTGGTACATGGTGTTTTCTTTGTACTAGCAAATAAAATTTCAAAAATGGAATAAATCGGGCAACTCCTTCTTGGTGTTGCCATATAAAAATTTAGGATTTTAACGTATACTGTGAAAACGATCAGTCCAACACATTTTTATTGTACTAAAATCTTCTTCAGAATACGAAATCCTATAAAATCGATTATAATCATTTGTTTCTTGTCCGACGAACCGTTCTAGAAATATATGCGAAAAACCACTTCAAAAATCAAACTTGCATAGATCGGTGATCATACGAAATTTTATACTAGCATTCATCTAGGCCCTAGGGTATCATAAGAATTGGTCTTAGACCAATTCTAGCTTTCTAGTTTTCTTTATTTTCTTGCTTTTGTTTCATTTTCTCTTCGAATTCTTTTTCTAAGGCTTCTTTTTCTGGAGTATCATTCGATATAGCGGATTTTCGCTTCCGTCCACCTCTGTTAGATTCATTCCTAGGTGGAGCGGTGAAAAATCTATTGATCTATTTGGGATCCCTCACGGTCCTGGAACTGGTTCACTAGATTTTTAACCTGTCAGCTGGTTAATAACATCAGTGACGCTTATGTCCAACTGCGGAGCAGATTGTAGCAATTCGGGGTCTTCGAGATCAAATGTCAAGTCTCCTTCACTTTGCATCGAAGTAGCATTTTGTGCGACGGTTTCTGTAGCAGGCATTTAGTAAGGCATTTGGCCAGCAGCGGAATATTATAATGCTATTAAAAAAATCAATTGTGTACCTACCTATATATTCGGTCTATTTAATGAACTCGAAGAAAGTTCAGAGCAGAGCAGGGCACTGCAGCTCAACTTAGGTGAACTGTCAAATTAAAAATAGGGCGAAAAAGAGTAGAATGGTGCAGGGAGCTCACAAATTTTCTAATATTGGTCATCAAAAAGAAAAATTGTTTGAATTAATGCATGATTAATGCAATGAAACCTTACTTTCATTTACAAAAACACAATTATTATTTGAATTATTCCACTAGAATAGTCCAGATTTTATTTTATCCCCAAAAAATGCAATTATTTGAATTGTTATCAGAACAACTAACACAATTTTCAGTTATTAAATGCCTGCTCTGAGTTAGTCCTTCGGAAAAGGTAGAGCAGAAAATCTTGCTCTAGGTAACTCCAATTAAATTTAGAACAGACTCACTGAGCACAGTTCAGATCACTTTGGAGTACTTTATAGAAGTGCGCTGAATTTATTAAACACGGTTTTCTGCTCTTTTCTGCTCATAAAACAGACCTAATGACAAACATAGGCACTCACATAAAAACATAAGGGGCAAGTTGTAACATGTTACAATGTTCCCCGGAGTTTCGTTACAACTAGCCCCATGAGAAAATTTTGAACATTTTTGTTTATTGAAAAAAAAGTTTATGTTATTGTCAAATGAAAGTAGTTACATATGATGGCTTACTATATTCTCTACATAAATTAATAGATACTCATTTCAAGAAGACATTGCAGTAACTTACAATCAAACTTTACGAACTTAATTTTGTTATGTTACCTGGCAAAAATAGTGTGCCTACTCACAACCACTCGCAGCGCACTCCCGCGCCACACTGGCTGTACTTACGTCATAGATTAAGTGTAAATTGAAAACAAAATATTCCAAACCTGCTGAGTAGTTACTATTTACCCCTGTTACTACTAGCCCCCCGCTTCGCTGCGGCTGATTTAGCGCATCGGCCGGAAAGGAAAAAAATTACAACGAAACGCAAAGTTTCAAAGAATATACTAAGGACGACTGTCAACAAGAGGACAAGAGACGACATCAAATCAGACTGGGGGCTAAAGTTGAGCCCTAAGGATAAAAAGGAGACAAAAAGGGAACATTTAGGGAAACGACGTCAACTCAAAGAAGAAAATGCGCAAAACACACTTGACTTGACTTGACTTGATTCGACCTCTTTTGTGATTTAGCAGTGCAGTGATTAACTTGGAGACTTATTTCCTAGTGTTCTACATTTTATTACCAAATTAATTACTTTGTTTAATTGACAGCTAAAATAAGTATCTCTATCCTGGGTATCGACTGGATTAAAGAATTTATTTTGGATACCGATTACATTCAAAGTTCTTATTGTGGGTATCGACTATAATAAGAATATTGCTAACATTAAACACCTTATTGCGGGTATCGACTGTAATAAGACAATTACTAATAAAAAAAACTTTATTGTGGGTATCGACTGGAACAAAGACTATCCTAATCCCAACCCCTAATCAAAAAAAGGTCAAGTAAATCAGCTGCCATAATTGATCAGGTGAGTATAAGTCAATTGCAATAATATTTTATCTATAATTTTATTTTATTTTTAAAATTACATTTATTGTATTTTGATTTACTTTCGCATTCATACTATTATAGCCGGCACACATATACATCTATTAAACAATAACATTTACTAAAACTTCAAATTAGTATCATAATTCTCACCACATTCAGACATTTGTTGCGTGTTCGCACTAGGTTAGGTTATGTTAGGTAAGAGGGGTACCGCTAGACAACCAGCCAGCCTCACTTAGACCTCCAACGGGTCCATTGTGCTCCTAGACCTCATGGGAAAACCCTTCAAGCCGCGGATTTATCCTGCTTTCCGTGGGAGACTCAGGATATATCCAAGACCTTTAACCTAGATCCATCCTGCGTCTCTCAGAAAACTAAGGATGTATCTGAACTTTATACTTTGAAGCTCCCCCAGACTTGAAAAGAAGTAGCTACGTAGTAGCCTACCTCTTTTATTCGTCAGAGCGGGGAATTCGCAAAGCACATGTTTGACGGATTCAATGTCCTCCGAGTCCCTACAATTCCTGCAGAAAACGTTCGCCGCTATTCCCAGTCTTCTAGCATGGTCCCCTATGGCCCAGTGATCTGTCATGACCCCTACCAGATTCCTGGTATTTGCTCTGCTGCTATTTAGCAGTTCCCTTGTCCTTTTCCTGTCATATGCAGGTCACAATTGCCTCGCAATACGACAGGTATCCCTGCTGGTCCGTCGGTGGCCTGCCTTTTGATAGACGTCCCTGATGATTTCCTCTTTTAAAGCTCCAGTAACAATAACAGTTACCGAAGTGCACTCCAGCCGCTATGCCCGCCCTCGTCTTGGAACCATCCGTAAATATAGAAATATCGGCTGTTACGACCACCTCCTTCCCCTCCCAGTCACTCCTGGTGGGTATCATTGCATTGACACCCCCACCAAAAGTCAGGATGGGTACATGATAGTCTGTTTCTACCCTGCAATCCCTACAGTCTACCTTCTGGAGTATATTGGAGTGCCCAAAACACCTCTCCGTCCACCAGGCCCCTGCTCTCAGCCGACAGCACTAGTTGCCGCCACACCCTTATAATAAAGGTCCAGCGGCAATAAGTCAAGCATGACCTCCAATGCTGCCATGGGCGTGGTGCACAAGCACCCAGTTATACCCATACAGGCGACTCTCTGGATTTTTGACAGAACATCAAGGCTGCAGTTCCTCGTCAGTGCCGTCCACCAGACCGTGGAGCCGTAGCAGAGGATGGGCCGAACTATAGCTGTGTACATCCAGTGTACCAACCTGGGTTTTAATCCCCAGTTTCCGTGAAATATTCTCTTGCACGTGTAGAAGTTCGCACTAACCACGGCCAGAACACTTCATGTGACGTGGGTTAAGATTATTTTGAAATTAGGAGTGACCAGGCTACTAGGATCATGTCGACAATACGAATAGGGTTAGGCTAAATCTTGCCTCTTACGAGCTGGATTATTGCTTTGGGGTTAGCTTGCAGAATATGTTAGGATTGATAAATATTTCTCCAGTGATTTGTAACCTTAAAGCTGCATACCATATGGATGCTAGCAGATTTCGTCATCTACTTCCCATATTCGACACATTTCGCTGTTACATTTACCTATATTCTTCAGGAAATTTCGGAAGGAGCCATGTGCAGGTAAGTAGAAAAATCGACTGTGGGCTAAGACGAATATGGCTTTCGCGTCTGGAGAGGAGAGATGATGAAGAACTCCTTCGCTTGCTTCATATCGGGTAAGCTACGACAAAGGGGTTGGGTACGAAACCCAGAAAGATAAAATCCAGAAAAGGGGAAATCCTGAAATGACAACATCTGAAAGAATATATTGCTGCGTTCCTTTTCTCATTAAGAATGCATTTTTTCAAGTCCATGTCCTTCTCTTACTCGGGCCGAATAATTTATTTTCAATCTATCATTTTTTCTCGGACTCGGAATTATTTTGAATGCACCTGAGTTTTTCCCGGATGCAAGCACAATGATTTCAGTTTGTATCCGTGAATGTGTTGTTTACAATTTTAACGTGGTGGTAATTGTTTAGTTTAAGTTGTCTTTATTGGAAAGTGCTGGCAGAATTTTTTGCTTGATTTTGCACTCTGTACGTATAGCTGATAGCATTTGCATTTCACTTTAACGGTATTTGCAACTGCTTTAATTACCGATGACATGTCTTCGCCTTGTGTTAGTTTTATGTCAGTGATCGCCAAATTATACCTCCTGTTCCGTTGTTGCAACCGCTCGTTTTCAGCTCTCAGAATATTCACATCTTGCCGCAGATTTTGATTTTCTGTTTTTAGGTCTATAGTAACTAATTTCTTCACATGCTCGGCATAATCGTACAATTTGTTTGATAAAAACTGAAGAGATTTTTTATTTCAACCATTTCCTTAGACGATTGCTTGAGTAATCCTAAACCTTCGAATTTAAATGCGGAAAACAATACGTTCACAGATTTGTCGAAGCTTGGTAACGTATCACTTGGATTTCTCATTTCTTTACAAAAGTCATACTTCCACTTTTGCCAAGTTTGCGTATATGCACATCTGGAGAGGGGATAAAATGAAGTACTCCTTCGGTTGCCTCATACCAGTGGGGAGATCCACTTGCATGTCTTGCCATTTTTGTACTTCCTCCTAAAGTGCATTTAGATGGGCCAAATATTGGGTAGGGATCAGTTTAAGGACAGCCGAATTTGGTTTTATCCAGACCACCTGATTTTTGGTTGGAAGGTTTGGTAGGTCACTAGCAGTGTCTTAAATTTGGCTTTAAACTGAAGTACTAAATTCACATGAATTGCCATACAGTCGTTCTTTTTCTAAAGTTTTTGCTTTTATTTGTAAGACCAACAAAAAGGCCCTACTTCCAAAACAACTAAATTAAAAGAAGGAAACATTCTCAATCCTTAAAAAAGCACTTCCACAAAAAAAAAAACAAAAAGCGCTGTCAGTTCCAAAAGCAATTCCACTATCGAGTTTGCTTTGCTTCTCCTCTGAACACGCCTAAGTGGAAATGCCCGCTACTTACATTCGACCATCCTGACTTCAACTCGCCTCGAGTTGATTAATGTACACATCTTCACCTGGAAAAAGCACAACTCAATCATCACTACTTGCGCTGGCTGTTGCCGTTTGATCACTAAACACTGACGCTAACGTTGCCAGAAAACTCCGACGTAACTCGTACCAACATGCGTTAACACCGTTACCGGAAAACCCTGACGTAACTCATACCAACATGCATTAAAACCGTTACCGGAAAACCCTGACGTAACTCATACTAACATGCATTAAAACCGTTACCGGAAAACCCTGACGTAACTCATACCAACATGCATTAAAACCGTTACCGGAAAACCCTGACGTAACTCATACCAACATGCATTAAAACCGTTACCGGAAAACCCTGACGTAACTCATACTAACATGCATTAAAACCGTTACCGGAAAACCCTGACGTAACTCATACCAACATGCATTAAAACCGTTACCGGAAAACCCTGACGTAACTCATACCAACATGCATTAAAACCGTTACCGGAAGACCCTGACGTAACTCAAACCAACATGCATTAAAACCGTTACTGGAAAGCCCTGACGTAACTAATGCATCATAATGTAAAATATTTGGTATAAATTTTCCCCACATACCGCTTGGGAATTAGAACTTATGACATAACTCTGTAATTAACAGTATATCATCCAAGGTTCGGATCTTTTTCTTTCCGGCACCATCGCTACAACCAGGAAGGAGGAAGAAAATTCATTGGAGCTGTCACATACTTATGTAAATAAAGCTCATTATTTTGCGAATAGTTCTCGTGCTTCTGGTAAACTTTGAAAATTTCTCATCGAATTCCAATCTATATGTACTCCATCGATTATTGGAACTATCAAAAATGAATTCTCCTCGTTGCGATAATCACAAGCGAAGAGAGTCTTCCAAACTCTTAAAATATCTCAAAATAGCATAACATGAAATTTTCTGAACAATGTAAGTCCTTCCTTCGTTGACAATTTTATGATCGGCTTATGGGCAATTTTAGCTTTGATTTTTTTTCATAGGTAATAAAAACTGGCATCCCTGTAAGTTGCGGTAATGGTTTAGTTGTTGCCGTAGCATACTGAGATGGAGTTGTCAATAAACCAACCACATGACGATTAGTGTGATTTAAAAAATGTTGCCTCAGGTTGAGGGATTGCTGACGAGCTGTAGGGGATATTCAAAATTAGAACTCTTCCCAATTTTTGAAGTATAAAGGCTTCACATCATTAACAATAAGATGTGTCAATACTGAAAAGAGATGATTATTAAGTTAAGAAACAACTGTTTACGTAAATGCTGCAGATATTTGGTCCAATTCGAACAACTAATGAGTTCGCCACATATATCCTCTTTGAAAGTAACGTCACTCTCCAATAGACGAATCAGAACCACAGCCACGGCCTCTGTTGCGACAAGAACTGCGGTTGCAATTTGGGCTTCGGCTCCGACCACGGATTCGACGGAACCGCTTCCTTTTACCCATTTTAAATATTCTTAAAGACTTAAGTTCTGGGGACGAATATTGGATATTAATCCCACTTCTGATATTGTAAGACCAACAAAAAAAAAGGTCCTACTTCCAAAACAACTAAATTAAAAGAAGGAAACATTCTCAATCCTTAAAAAAGCACTTCCACACAAAAAAAAACAAAAAGCGCTGTCAGTTCCAAAAGCAATTCCACTATCGAGTTTCCTTTGCTTCTCCTCTGAACACGCCTAAGTGGAAATGCCCGCTACTTACATATTTATAATTTTTAAAATGATTTCTGAACTTTTAAATTACTTGGTTTTAATCAGATTTAAATTTTCCATTAATTCAACCAGCCTCCATTCATATGCGTTAATTATTCACACATTACGAGGGACACAATGTTTAGAATATTTAATCCTGTGTAAAGTCAATTCTTTTTTATGGGAAGCAAAATATGACTTCTCAGTTAACCAGATTAAGGGGAATCCAAAAGTTTTTTTAAACAAATGTTTCAGGAATATACATAGTGGAAATATTTTGGCCCCGTCAAATCTATTCAATAGGCATTCAAATGTAAATCATAGGAAAGAGGGAAGGATCAAAGTTAAGCAAGATCCTGAAAATTATTGTTAGGTTAAATATATAAGAATAAGCGACAGCTATTAGAAATGGGTAATCTCGCGAAATAACTAATTAAGTGCGGACATAAATAACTTTCGGAAGATCGTATTACGTGCTATATGAAAAGGCAAGTGACATTTATAAACTATATAAACACTCTTAAGTTCGGAGAATCAATATTTCTAGAACGGAATCTTCGGGAAGATTCTGAGCAATTTGTAGAGTATAAATACAGCACTTTTCAGTGACAAGGGCGAGTCTTGTCTCAGAAAGTCTAGTGAACGTTGTAAACTAGTAGAGTTGATTGGTGATTGGTTGTGAATTTTTTGAAAGAAAACAGCAAAATGTAATTAAAAGATCTTGTAAGTTTTATCTGAAATATTGTGTTGTGATTAACGAACTAAGGCCATGCCTGTAGCTATATAGTAGAGGACAGAACAATAAATAAAAATTATACACAAAAGACAGTAACCTAAGAACAAAAATCAAAAGAATGCCCCACAATCACCCTCACTTAATAAGTACGTTAGTGTCGTGCTTTCGTACTTCTCCTCAATACGGCACTACACTGTTCCTTTCACCTATGGTTTCTTTTCGACCTCTATAGCTTCTCCATTACCATAATCATAATATGGACTCAAGGCAAGCGGAGAAATATTTGCGGTATCTTAATCATTTGGAAGACTTTCAAACTGAGTAGATGACGAGTACAAGAAAACAAAAACCAAAAAGCTCTCATTATGTGTCCGATAGCGTCTGCATTACTGGATTTGGAAAGCCCAAGAACGATTCAAAGATACTGAAACAGAGCCTCCGCTATGTGAAAGCCCTATGTTCCCAAGATAAAAGTGAAGAAGGGAAAAACAATGCATGCAGATGAGCAAAGAAGAAAGCGAAAAAAACTCACCATCAAATTCTTACTCCCACATCCTGGAGACCTTTGTGAACAGTTTAAATTTAAAACTAAAAATAAACAGAAAAAGTTAATTTTAACTTTCACTCGAAAATAATTTATTTCAAATTCAATACATCAGATAAATGGACTTAGGTAATTAAAAGCATTAATCAACACTCGAAGCTTGTCAGCACTCAAAACTATATGCTGCTCTGCTCTTGACGATTATTCTCATCGGCTTTATCAAATTGAATCATGATTGCTGAATAATTTATCCACACGTTTACAAAAAACACAATTAATCCTTTCTTTAATTCCAAACAATTGTATACGCTCAATTCGTACGGTCTCAAGGCCAGCTGCAGTTTAAACATTTCAACCTGGAAATATGTGAGAATTTTCATTCAAAAATAAATTAAAAACTAGTCCTGATTGCTTAGAAAAGAACGCAACGCAATGATACCAACAAAATAATAACAGAGACTTGTGTCAAGATGACATTTTGAAATTTTCGGTAAAAAATTGAGTCTTCATTGCGGTGATTGCGTTAAAATTAAATTGTTGAAAGCAATGGCTACATTACATTCTGCTCCAAGCGGAAATAATACTTACACTTCTATGAAGCCGGTTGTCATGCTGAATATCGAAACTACTCAAATAATCGATATTAATGTGAGAGGCTCTCTCAACAGAATCCACAATAGCAACAAGGATTGTCAAACTGACTATACCGGTGATAGTCATTACCAGCTCCAATTTGGAATCTGAATTTTGAGCATCAAAGTCTTTGTATACCTTAAAAGCTTTTAAAAGAATCCCTTGCAGTTTTGTAATCACATAAACGAATATTTGCCATTGGAAAATATTTTTGAAGTCGTATGCGGTTCGGGAAATCTTCCAATGGATTGCAGCCATTTTGTCCAATTCGTCACTACAATCACAGCATCTTTGCATTGAAATCTTTCGAAGTTTACCAAATTCCATGTAGATTTTTCGCATGTATGCATTTAATTGCTGGAACTGAGCCTTTGTAACGATCATAAAAGTCCCAAAAAATATCAGAACAATGAAGCGCGCTTGAAACATAAAGTAAAAGTAAATAAATGCCAATAATTTAACATCTGTAAATGATTCCAAATAACGCGCAAATGAATATGGGATGTATATTGCCATTATCACCAATTGTGCTGTAAGAAAAATTAGAGCCTTTTTGCCATAGATTGTCGGACTTCGTGTTAGTTTTAAAATATCTCTGTGATTTTCCAACAATTTTTCGAAAACAGCAAATATGTGGCTGGCTTTAGTTAGCAGAGTTATTCGTAATAGAATTGCATTCATAGTCACAAGAATACATAACGGCAGTTGCACTACGTTTATAATAAAAGTGTCAGTTCTATTTCGTTCGCCACAACATAGAATGTATATAAATGACCCGCTTAATACCAAGATCGTCACAATCAATTGCAGCTTGCATAGAAATTTGGCTGTTTTAGAATTCCGAGTCACTCCTTGAGTAAGATTTATGCGAAATGTTAAGAAGGCGAATAATCTAGTTAAGTAATATATGAGAAAAAATAATCCGTGCACGATGTACTCACTACAATTCGTCATGTTTACAAACTAACTAAATTTCATGAGATAAATTTAGTAAAAAAAACTTCCGTTTTAACCCCTCGCCAGACCGCCTTCCAGCAGCCGTATAAATGTAATGACCAGATCGGCGTTAAAAGCTTTTGCATAACCTTTTATTATAACCATTAAAATGCTCCTCTAAATTAGACCACATTTATCCTACATTATTTTTATATTTTATAGTGAAAGTGTATACCTTAGATGTAATCGTAGAGTATAATTGGTAGGCTTGTCAAAGTAGCGCTAATAGCAGAGTCTTTTACTACTACGACAGCATGATGGACAGGAAGGCCTTTTTGGACTATACTTTAATTATAGATGAAATGGCAATCTAAAAACGCCTCTCCCTTTCTGGCAGTTTTAAGTTAATAAAAGGTATCAGAAATTAGTTAAAAAGCGTTCACTCCTTTTGTACGCTCTACACATAACCTTCCCACATTAAGTAGGAGGAAATATGTAGGCTGGAAATCTACGTTTTGTTACTTACTTATTTCGGCTAGTTAGATACTTCATGACAGTAAGACATGTTAAATATCAGATCATATACGTTTGAATATAACGCTCTGAGTGTGTCCGACGTATGCGCACATAGATATGATTTCGCGAGCGCAGAGTTGTATGGTGTAAATCTCGCCTTATAAAATGTTAGTTAACCCTTATCCTGTACAAATGGGTCAAAATTGCCCAAAGCCCATTTAAAGTAGGAATATTTGTTCGAAGCAAATCGCTTCGAATACAACTTTCTTAACACACAACTTCTGAAAAGAAAATCCTAAAGACAAAACATCAAAAACTTTTAGAAAAACTTAATCCAATCACAAAACATGTACATAAGCCAACAAAGCCATGTATTTGTCATCTACATAACACATTGCACAAATACATTACAACAATATAGCCTCATCGAGCAAATCATTATCATATGTTTTAACCGGTAGATTCATGCCAAGACCAATTCCTGGAAACGGAACATTAAAAATACCATGCTAAAATTGAGTTCTAAACAGACAATAAATTCAATCTAATTACAATTTTCCTAAAAATGGGTAAAACATCTAACAAAAGTATGTGTTGTCATGTAGCATACAATGCATGGCGCAAATATAATCAGATCAAGCCGATCAATTTGCAACTCTATCATTATCATCATTACAAGTAATATCCAACGGGAATTTCTTCGCTACGTGATAAAGAGAATATTTTGCAAATATAATTAATTTAACACAGCAGCATATGAAGCTCTAAATTTCTTGTTGCTATGCATTTTTGTTCGTTGCTAGGCAAATTTTATCGCTGATACCGTAAGATCACAGCTGCATTGCCAATTCTTGTAATCATGCGCCGCTGCTACTCTATCAGTGGTGTCGTGGCCAAGCAAGGGCTATATAAACGACAAGCTGACTGATCTCGATCTCTTTTTGCACTTGGCATCGATTGGGGTAAGTTGGCTTTTTTGTTAGGGACTAACATTCATACCGGGTATCGACTGGTATATTACTTACTAATAATCATTTATTTCTGGTCTCGACGGAAATAAAGAATCTTGCTTCGGGTCTCGACTGAAGTTAAGATATTTACTAACACTCACTTTAAGTCGAGTCTCGATTGACTTAAAGAATATTATCTCGGGTCTCGACTGAGATAATCTTTTACTAACAAAACACTTTATTTCTGGTCTCGACGGAAATAAGGAATCTTGCTTCGGGTCTCGACTGAAGCTAAGATATTTACTAACACTCACTTTAAGTCGGGTCTCGACTGACTTAAAGAATATTATCTCGGGTCTCGACTGAGATAATCTTTTACTAACCAAACACTTTATTTCTGGTCTCGACGGAAATAAAGAATCTTGCTTCGGGTCTCAACTGAAGTTAAGATATTTACTAACACTCACTTTAAGTCGGGTCTCGATTGACTTAAAGAATATTATCTCGGGTCTCGACTGAGATAATCTTTTACTAACCAAACACTTTATTTCTGGTCTCGACGGAAATAAAGAATCTTGCTTCGGGTCTCAACTGAAGTTAAGATATTTACTAACACTCACTTTAAGTCGGGTCTCGATTGACTTAAAGAATATTATCTCGGGTCTCGACTGAGATAATCTTTTACTAACCAAACACTTTATTTCTGGTCTCGACGGAAATAAAGAATCTTGCTTCGGGTCTCAACTGAAGTTAAGATATTTACTAACACTCACTTTAACTCGGGTCTCGACTGACTTAAAGAATATTATCTCGGGTCTCGACTGAGATAATCTTTTACTAACAAAACACTTTATTTCTGGTCTCGACGGAAATAAGGAATCTTGCTTCGGGTCTCGACTGAAGTTAAGATATTTACTAACACTCACTTTAAGTCGGGTCTCGACTGACTTAAAGAATATTATCTCGGGTCTCGACTGAGATAATCTTTTACTAACCAAACACTTTATTTCTGGTCTCGACGGAAATAAAGAATCTTGCTTCGGGTCTCAACTGAAGTTAAGATATTTACTAACACTCACTTTAAGTCGGGTCTCGATTGACTTAAAGAATATTATCTCGGGTCTCGACTGAGATAATCTTTTACTAACAAAACACTTTATTTCTGGTCTCGACGGAAATAAGGAATCTTGCTTCGGGTCTCGACTGAAGTTAAGATATTTACTAACACTCACTTTAAGTCGGGTCTCGACTGACTTAAAGAATATTATCTCGGGTCTCGACTGAGATAATCTTTTACTAACCAAACACTTTATTTCTGGTCTCGACGGAAATAAAGAATCTTGCTTCGGGTCTCAACTGAAGTTAAGATATTTACTAACACTCACTTTAAGTCGGGTCTCGATTGACTTAAAGAATATTATCTCGGGTCTCGACTGAGATAATCTTTTACTAACCAAACACTTTATTTCTGGTCTCGACGGAAATAAAGAATCTTGCTTCGGGTCTCGACTGAAGTTAAGATATTTACTAACACTCACTTTAAGTCGAGTCTCGATTGACTTAAAGAATATTATCTCGGGTCTCGACTGAGATAATCTTTTACTAACCAAACACTTTATTTCTGGTCTCGACAGAAATAAAGAATCTTAATTCGGGTCTCGACTAAAGTTAACATATTTACTAACATTCACTTTAAGTCGGGTCTGGACTAACTTAAGGAATATTATCTCGGGTCTCGACTGAGATAATCTTTTACTAACCAAACACTTTATTTCTGGTCTCGACGGAAATAAAGAATCTTGCTTCGGGTCTCGACTGAAGTTAAGATATTTACTAACACTCACTTTAAGTCGGGTCTCGACTGACTTAAAGAATATTATCTCGGGTCTCGACTGAGATAATCTTTTACTAACCAAACACTTTATTTCTGGTCTCGACGGAAATAAAGAATCTTGCTTCGGGTCTTGACTGAAGTTAAGATATTTACTAACACTCACTTTAAGTCGGGTCTCGACTGACTTAAAGAATATTATCTCGGGTCTCGACTGAGATAATCTTTTACTAACCAAACACTTTATTTCTGGTCTCGACGGAAATAAAGAATCTTGCTTCGGGTCTCGACTGAAGTTAAGATATTTACTAACACTCACTTTAAGTTGGGTCTCGACTGACTTAAGAAATATTAACTCGGGTCTCCACTGAGATAATCTTTTACTAACAAAACACTTTATTTCTGGTCTCGACGGAAATAAGGAATCTTGCTTCGGGTCTCGACTGAAGTTCAGATATTTACTAACACTCACTTTAAGTCGGGTCTCGACTGACTTAAAGAATATTATGTCGGGTCTCGACTGAGATAATCTTTTACTAACCAAACACTTTAGTTCTGGTCTCGACAGAAATAAAGAATCTTGCTTCGGGTCTCGACTGAAGTTAAGATATTTACTAACACTCACTTTAAGTCGAGTCTCGATTGACTTAAAGAATATTATCTCGGGTCTCGACTGAGATAATCTTTTACTAACCAAACACTTTATTTCTGGTCTCGACGGAAATAAAGAATCTTGCTTCGGGTCTCAACTGAAGTTAAGATATTTACTAACACTCACTTTAAGTCGGGTCTCGATTGACTTAAAGAATATTATCTCGGGTCTCGACTGAGATAATCTTTTACTAACAAAACACTTTATTTCTGGTCTCGACGGACATAAAGAATCTTGCTTCGGGTCTCGACTGAAGTTAAGATATTTACTAACACTCACTTTAACTCGGGTCTCGACTGACTTAAAGAATATTATCTCGGGTCTCGACTGAGATAATCTTTTACTAACAAAACACTTTATTTCTGGTCTCGGCGGAAATAAGGAATCTTGCTTCGGGTCTCGACTGAAGTTAAGATATTTACTAACACTCACTTTAAGTCGGGTCTCGACTGACTTAAAGAATATTATCTCGGGTCTCGACTGAGATAATCTTTTACTAACCAAACACTTTATTTCTGGTCTCGACGGAAATAAAGAATCTTGCTTCGGGTCTCAACTGAAGTTAAGATATTTACTAACACTCACTTTAAGTCGGGTCTCGATTGACTTAAAGAATATTATCTCGGGTCTCGACTGAGATAATCTTTTACTAACCAAACACTTTATTTCTGGTCTCGACGGAAATAAAGAATCTTGCTTCGGGTCTCGACTGAAGTTAAGATATTTACTAACACTCACTTTAAGTCGAGTCTCGATTGACTTAAAGAATATTATCTCGGGTCTCGACTGAGATAATCTTTTACTAACCAAACACTTTATTTCTGGTCTCGACAGAAATAAAGAATCTTGCTTCGGGTCTCGACTAAAGTTAACATATTTACTAACATTCACTTTAAGTCGGGTCTGGACTAACTTAAGGAATATTGTCTCGGGTCTCGACTGAGATAATCTTTTACTAACCAAACACTTTATTTCTGGTCTCGACGGAAATAAAGAATCTTGCTTCGGGTCTCGACTGAAGTTAAGATATTTACTAACACTCACTTTAAGTAGGGTCTCGACTGACTTAAAGAATATTATCTCGGGTCTCGACTGAGATAATCTTTTACTAACCAAACACTTTATTTCTGGTCTCGACGGAAATAAAGAATCTTGCTTCGGGTCTTGACTGAAGTTAAGATATTTACTAACACTCACTTTAAGTCGGGTCTCGACTGACTTAAAGAATATTATCTCGGGTCTCGACTGAGATAATCTTTTACTAACCAAACACTTTATTTCTGGTCTCGACGGAAATAAAGAATCTTGCTTCGGGTCTCGACTGAAGTTAAGATATTTACTAACACTCACTTTAAGTTGGGTTTCGACTGACTTAAGAAATATTAACTCGGGTCTCCACTGAGATAATCTTTTACTAACAAAACACTTTATTTCTGGTCTCGACGGAAATAAGGAATCTTGCTTCGGGTCTCGACTGAAGTTAAGATATTTACTAACACTCACTTTAAGTCGGGTCTCGACTGACTTAAAGAATATTATCTCGGGTCTCGACTGAGATAATCTTTTACTAACCAAACACTTTATTTCTGGTCTCGACGGAAATAAAGAATCTTGCTTTGGGTCTCGACTGAAGTTAAGATATTTACTAACACTCACTTTAAGTTGGGTCTCGACTGACTTAAGAAATATTAACTCGGGTCTCGACTGAGATAATCTTTTACTAACAAAACACTTTATTTCTGGTCTCGACGGAAATAAGGAATCTTGCTTCGGGTCTCGACTGAAGTTAAGATATTTACTAACACTCACTTTAAGTCGAGTCTCGATTGACTTAAAGAATATTATCTCGGGTCTCGACTGAGATAATCTTTTACTAACCAAACACTTTATTTCTGGTCTCGACGGAAATAAAGAATCTTGCTTCGGGTCTCAACTGAAGTTAAGATATTTACTAACACTCACTTTAAGTCGGGTCTCGATTGACTTAAAGAATATTATCTCGGGTCTCGACTGAGATAATCTTTTACTAACAAAACACTTTATTTCTGGTCTCGACGGACATAAAGAATCTTGCTTCGGGTCTCGACTGAAGTTAAGATATTTACTAACACTCACTTTAACTCGGGTCTCGACTGACTTAAAGAATATTATCTCGGGTCTCGACTGAGATAATCTTTTACTAACAAAACACTTTATTTCTGGTCTCGGCGGAAATAAGGAATCTTGCTTCGGGTCTCGACTGAAGTTAAGATATTTACTAACACTCACTTTAAGTCGGGTCTCGACTGACTTAAAGAATATTATCTCGGGTCTCGACTGAGATAATCTTTTACTAACCAAACACTTTATTTCTGGTCTCGACGGAAATAAAGAATCTTGCTTCGGGTCTCAACTGAAGTTAAGATATTTACTAACACTCACTTTAAGTCGGGTCTCGATTGACTTAAAGAATATTATCTCGGGTCTCGACTGAGATAATCTTTTACTAACCAAACACTTTATTTCTGGTCTCGACGGAAATAAAGAATCTTGCTTCGGGTCTCGACTGAAGTTAAGATATTTACTAACACTCACTTTAAGTCGAGTCTCGATTGACTTAAAGAATATTATCTCGGGTCTCGACTGAGATAATCTTTTACTAACCAAACACTTTATTTCTGGTCTCGACAGAAATAAAGAATCTTGCTTCGGGTCTCGACTAAAGTTAACATATTTACTAACATTCACTTTAAGTCGGGTCTGGACTAACTTAAGGAATATTGTCTCGGGTCTCGACTGAGATAATCTTTTACTAACCAAACACTTTATTTCTGGTCTCGACGGAAATAAAGAATCTTGCTTCGGGTCTCGACTGAAGTTAAGATATTTACTAACACTCACTTTAAGTCGGGTCTCGACTGACTTAAAGAATATTATCTCGGGTCTCGACTGAGATAATCTTTTACTAACCAAACACTTTATTTCTGGTCTCGACGGAAATAAAGAATCTTGCTTCGGGTCTTGACTGAAGTTAAGATATTTACTAACACTCACTTTAAGTCGGGTCTCGACTGACTTAAAGAATATTATCTCGGGTCTCGACTGAGATAATCTTTTACTAACCAAACACTTTATTTCTGGTCTCGACGGAAATAAAGAATCTTGCTTCGGGTCTCGACTGAAGTTAAGATATTTACTAACACTCACTTTAAGTTGGGTTTCGACTGACCTAAGAAATATTAACTCGGGTCTCCACTGAGATAATCTTTTACTAACAAAACACTTTATTTCTGGTCTCGACGGAAATAAGGAATCTTGCTTCGGGTCTCGACTGAAGTTAAGATATTTACTAACACTCACTTTAAGTCGGGTCTCGACTGACTTAAAGAATATTATCTCGGGTCTCGACTGAGATAATCTTTTACTAACCAAACACTTTATTTCTGGTCTCGACGGAAATAAAGAATCTTGCTTTGGGTCTCGACTGAAGTTAAGATATTTACTAACACTCACTTTAAGTTGGGTCTCGACTGACTTAAGAAATATTAACTCGGGTCTCGACTGAGATAATCTTTTACTAACAAAACACTTTATTTCTGGTCTCGACGGAAATAAGGAATCTTGCTTCGGGTCTCGACTGAAGTTAAGATATTTACTAACACTCACTTTAAGTCGGGTCTCGACTGACTTAAAGAATATTATCTCGGGTCTCGACTGAGATAATCTTTTACTAACCAAACACTTTATTTCTGGTCTCGACGGAAATAAAGAATCTTGCTTCGGGTCTCGACTGAAGTTAAGATATTTACTAACACTCACTTTAAGTCGGGTCTCGACTGACTTAAAGAATATTATGTCGGGTCTCGACTGAGATAATCTTTTACTAACAAAACACTTTATTTCTGGTATCGACGGAAATAAAGAATCTTGCTTCGGGTCTCGACTGAAGTTAAGATATTTACTAACACTCACTTTAACTCGAGTCTCGATTGACTTAAAGAATATTATCTCGGGTCTCGACTGAGATAATCTTTTACTAACCAAACACTTTATTTCTGGTCTCGACGGAAATAAAGAATCTTGCTTCGGGTCTCGACTGAAGTTAAGATATTTACTAACACTCACTTTAAGTTGGGTCTCGACTGACTTAAGAAATATTTACTCGGGTCTCGACTGAGATAATCTTTTACTAACAAAACACTTTATTTCTGGTCTCGACGGAAATAAGGAATCTTGCTTCGGGTCTCGACTGAAGTTAAGATATTTACTAACACTCACTTTAAGTCGGGTCTCGACTGACTTAAAGAATATTATGTCGGGTCTCGACTGAGATAATCTTTTACTAACCAAACACTTTATTTCTGGTCTCGACGGAAATAAAGAATCTTGCTTCGGGTCTCGACTGAAGTTAAGATATTTACTAACACTCACTTTAATTTGGGTCTCGACTGACTTAAGAAATATTAACTCGGGTCTCGACTGAGATAATCTTTAACTAACAAAACACTTTATTTCTGGTCTCGACGGAAATAAAGAATCTTGCTTCGGGTCTCGACTGAAGTTAAGATATTTACTAACACTCACTTTAAGTCGAGTCTCGATTGACTTAAAGAATATTATCTCGGGTCTCGACTGAGATAATCTTTTACTAACCAAACACTTTATTTCTGGTCTCGACAGAAATAAAGAATCTTAATTCGGGTCTCGACTAAAGTTAACATATTTACTAACATTCACTTTAAGTCGGGTCTGGACTAACTTAAGGAATATTATCTCGGGTCTCGACTGAGATAATCTTTTACTAACCAAACACTTTATTTCTGGTCTCGACGGAAATAAAGAATCTTGCTTCGGGTCTCGACTGAAGTTAAGATATTTACTAACACTCACTTTAAGTCGGGTCTCGACTGACTTAAAGAATATTATCTCGGGTCTCGACTGAGATAATCTTTTACTAACCAAACACTTTATTTCTGGTCTCGACGGAAATAAAGAATCTTGCTTCGGGTCTTGACTGAAGTTAAGATATTTACTAACACTCACTTTAAGTCGGGTCTCGACTGACTTAAAGAATATTATCTCGGGTCTCGACTGAGATAATCTTTTACTAACCAAACACTTTATTTCTGGTCTCGACGGAAATAAAGAATCTTGCTTCGGGTCTCGACTGAAGTTAAGATATTTACTAACACTCACTTTAAGTTGGGTCTCGACTGACTTAAGAAATATTAACTCGGGTCTCCACTGAGATAATCTTTTACTAACAAAACACTTTATTTCTGGTCTCGACGGAAATAAGGAATCTTGCTTCGGGTCTCGACTGAAGTTAAGATATTTACTAACACTCACTTTAAGTCGGGTCTCGACTGACTTAAAGAATATTATGTCGGGTCTCGACTGAGATAATCTTTTACTAACCAAACACTTTATTTCTGGTCTCGACAGAAATAAAGAATCTTGCTTCGGGTCTCGACTGAAGTTAAGATATTTACTAACACTCACTTTAAGTCGAGTCTCGATTGACTTAAAGAATATTATCTCGGGTCTCGACTGAGATAATCTTTTACTAACCAAACACTTTATTTGTGGTCTCGACGGAAATAAAGAATCTTGCTTCGGGTCTCAACTGAAGTTAAGATATTTACTAACACTCACTTTAAGTCGGGTCTCGATTGACTTAAAGAATATTATCTCGGGTCTCGACTGAGATAATCTTTTACTAACAAAACACTTTATTTCTGGTCTCGACGGAAATAAAGAATCTTGCTTCGGGTCTCGACTGAAGTTAAGATATTTACTAACACTCACTTTAACTCGGGTCTCGACTGACTTAAAGAATATTATCTCGGGTCTCGACTGAGATAATCTTTTACTAACAAAACACTTTATTTCTGGTCTCGACGGAAATAAGGAATCTTGCTTCAGGTCTCGACTGAAGTTAAGATATTTACTAACACTCACTTTAAGTCGGGTCTCGACTGACTTAAAGAATATTATCTCGGGTCTCGACTGAGATAATCTTTTACTAACCAAACACTTTATTTCTGGTCTCGACGGAAATAAAGAATCTTGCTTCGGGTCTCAACTGAAGTTAAGATATTTACTAACACTCACTTTAAGTCGGGTCTCGATTGACTTAAAGAATATTATCTCGGGTCTCGACTGAGATAATCTTTTACTAACCAAACACTTTATTTCTGGTCTCGACGGAAATAAAGAATCTTGCTTCGGGTCTCGACTGAAGTTAAGATATTTACTAACACTCACTTTAAGTCGAGTCTCGATTGACTTAAAGAATATTATCTCGGGTCTCGACTGAGATAATCTTTTACTAACCAAACACTTTATTTCTGGTCTCGACAGAAATAAAGAATCTTGCTTCGGGTCTCGACTAAAGTTAACATATTTACTAACATTCACTTTAAGTCGGGTCTGGACTAACTTAAGGAATATTGTCTCGGGTCTCGACTGAGATAATCTTTTACTAACCAAACACTTTATTTCTGGTCTCGACGGAAATAAAGAATCTTGCTTCGGGTCTCGACTGAAGTTAAGATATTTACTAACACTCACTTTAAGTCGGGTCTCGACTGACTTAAAGAATATTATCTCGGGTCTCGACTGAGATAATCTTTTACTAACCAAACACTTTATTTCTGGTCTCGACGGAAATAAAGAATCTTGCTTCGGGTCTTGACTGAAGTTAAGATATTTACTAACACTCACTTTAAGTCGGGTCTCGACTGACTTAAAGAATATTATCTCGGGTCTCGACTGAGATAATCTTTTACTAACCAAACACTTTATTTCTGGTCTCGACGGAAATAAAGAATCTTGCTTCGGGTCTCGACTGAAGTTAAGATATTTACTAACACTCACTTTAAGTTGGGTCTCGACTGACTTAAGAAATATTAACTCGGGTCTCCACTGAGATAATCTTTTACTAACAAAACACTTTATTTCTGGTCTCGACGGAAATAAGGAATCTTGCTTCGGGTCTCGACTGAAGTTAAGATATTTACTAACACTCACTTTAAGTCGGGTCTCGACTGACTTAAAGAATATTATCTCGGGTCTCGACTGAGATAATCTTTTACTAACCAAACACTTTATTTCTGGTCTCGACGGAAATAAAGAGTCTTGCTTCGGGTCTCGACTGAAGTTAAGATATTTACTAACACTCACTTTAAGTCGGGTCTCGACTGACTTAAAGAATATTATGTCGGGTCTCGACTGAGATAATCTTTTACTAACAAAACACTTTATTTCTGGTATCGACGGAAATAAAGAATCTTGCTTCGGGTCTCGACTGAAGTTAAGATATTTACTAACACTCACTTTAACTCGAGTCTCGATTGACTTAAAGAATATTATCTCGGGTCTCGACTGAGATAATCTTTTACTAACCAAACACTTTATTTCTGGTCTCGACGGAAATAAAGAATCTTGCTTCGGGTCTCGACTGAAGTTAAGATATTTACTAACACTCACTTTAAGTTGGGTCTCGACTGACTTAAGAAATATTAACTCGGGTCTCGACTGAGATAATCTTTTACTAACAAAACACTTTATTTCTGGTCTCGACGGAAATAAGGAATCTTGCTTCGGGTCTCGACTGAAGTTAAGATATTTACTAACACTCACTTTAAGTCGGGTCTCGACTGACTTAAAGAATATTATCTCGGGTCTCGACTGAGATAATCTTTTACTAACCAAACACTTTATTTCTGGTCTCGACGGAAATAAAGAATCTTGCTTCGGGTCTCGACTGAAGTTAAGATATTTACTAACACTCACTTTAAGTCGGGTCTCGACTGACTTAAAGAATATTATGTCGGGTCTCGACTGAGATAATCTTTTACTAACCAAACACTTTATTTCTGGTATCGACGGAAATAAAGAATCTTGCTTCGGGTCTCGACTGAAGTTAAGATATTTACTAACACTCACTTTAACTCGAGTCTCGATTGACTTAAAGAATATTATCTCGGGTCTCGACTGAGATAATCTTTTACTAACCAAACACTTTATTTCTGGTCTCGACGGAAATAAAGAATCTTGCTTCGGGTCTCGACTGAAGTTAAGATATTTACTAACACTCACTTTAAGTTGGGTCTCGACTGACTTAAGAAATATTAACTCGGGTCTCGACTGAGATAATCTTTTACTAACAAAACACTTTATTTCTGGTCTCGACGGAAATAAGGAATCTTGCTTCTGGTCTCGACTGAAGTTAAGATATTTACTAACACTCACTTTAAGTCGGGTCTCGACTGACTTAAAGAATATTATGTCGGGTCTCGACTGAGATAATCTTTTACTAACCAAACACTTTATTTCTGGTCTCGACGGAAATAAAGAATCTTGCTTCGGGTCTCGACTGAAGTTAAGATATTTACTAACACTCACTTTAATTTGGGTCTCGACTGACTTAAGAAATATTAACTCGGGTCTCGACTGAGATAATCTTTTACTAACAAAACACTTTATTTCTGGTCTCGACGGAAATAAAGAATCTTGCTTCGGGTCTCAACTGAAGTTAAGATATTTACTAACACTCACTTTAAGTCGGGTCTCGACTGACTTAAAGAATATTATCTCGGGTCTCGACTGAGATATTCTTTTACTAACCAAACACTTTATTTCTGGTCTCGACGGAAATAAAGAATCTTGCTTCGGGTCTCGACTGAAGTTAAGATATTTACTAACACTCACTTTAAGTCGGGTCTCGACTGACTTAAAGAATATTATCTCGGGTCTCGACTGAGATAATCTTTTACTAACCAAACACTTTATTTCTGGTCTCGACGGAAATAAAGAATCTTGCTTCGGGTCTCGACTGAAGTTAAGATATTTACTAACACTCACTTTAAGTCGGGTCTCGACTGACTTAAAGAATATTATCTCGGGTCTCGACTGAGATAATCTTTTACTAACCAAACACTTTATTTCTCGTCTCGACGGAAATAAAGAATCTTGCTTCGGGTCTCGACTGAAGTTAAGATAATCTTACTAACATTAACACTTCATTTCTGGTCTCGACGGGAATAAAGAATTGTTCTAAATATTAGTCTTAACATTAACTTAAAGCCAATTCCTCAAGTGCTAAGGTGGAGATAGGTGGGTACCAGTCACTTGTAACATTTTAATTTTTATTCATAAATCTATTTGACTATAATTTGACTTATATACACATATATGTATTATACATTTCATGTGCATATCTATTTTACACATATATTATTATTACATTTTTTGACGATCTTATATTATAACTTGGTGCTAATAAGTGTTTTTAGTGTAATACAAAAATCTCAGACCCAAACTTATGTACAGAGTTTTGTCTCAACATATCTATTTCTGAAAATCGTACATTATAAATCGGTGTCAAATAGTGTGTTTTCTAGTGTGTGTTGATCTCCGACCCAACAATTTATATAATTCTGTCTTAATACAATTACTCGAGATATTTAAGTTAAGCACGTGTGCCAGTGTTTTGAAGTTAAATTAGTCTAACTTTTGCTCTATATTAATCATATATATTGTATATATATTGAATATCTATTTATATATCTATTATTAACAATCCTGTAAGTGTGTTTTCCCATACTTTTGAATCGTTGACCTGAAACCCTTTTATACATAATCTGATCTTATTAGTGGGAGATTCTAAAAACTGAGTGCAGTAGTTTCTTGAGAGTCAGAGAAAGTGAACAGTGTTGATTTGTTGTTAGGAAATAGACCACTGATCTTGATCCAAATTTACCAGTGTATTCATTTCAGTCATTTCAGTACAATATCTAAGATCTAAAAGAAATACTTCCCGGCAAAATTTAATGACAATGATTTATTTGTAGATTTTTTTGAAAACATTAAAAAAAAACTCAAAAAAATATTTTATATATGGCCGCTATGATAAAAGTAACGCAAGTGGTATTGGTGGGTCAATTTTGGCCAGTACATTATTTTTAAATTTTAAACATACATGGAAAATACGTCAGTATTATATTTATGTAAATAGAACATAAATAGCCCAAAAGTACGAATCTGAATGAAAAAACGGAGTTTTTGACTAATTCAGTGTGTCCAGTGTACAAATAAACTAATAGGCCATCCCACACAAGTATTCTTGATGCAGTATGCAAACGGGTTTTCTAGAGAAGACGTAAAAGAAGCAAAGTAATCACTCGTATGGGATGACCCAATATTCAATTGTTTTCTTCTTCTTAGAAAATTATTTCCCACACACAAGCAAACATGTGAGCGAGTGGAGAAGAAATTTTTGTATAAATTTCGGTTAAAACTGCATTGTTGATTCATTTCATTTGGTCTATCAAAGTTATCAACTGTTAGGTGTAATTCAAAGTTCAAAGAAAAAGTGTGTATCGTTATTTTTTCCAGTATTATATAGGATCTGAAGATAAGCGTAAATCTGTTCTGATACCAATATATGTATGTCGATAAATAAAATTTCTTTCTTTATTGCAAAATTGTGTGCTGCAGGAATTGAAAATATGCTTTGCAGTAGTGATAGTGAAAAAAGCTATCCTGAAAACAATGACAGTGACTCAGAGGATGTAGAGGATACTACAGCTAACGAAAGTTTTGGTCAACAAACATGTATTTCGAAAGGCAGGAAATATTTCTGGTCTGAAAAATCAAATCGTTCAAGTGCGGTTCGTTATTCTACTGAAAATATTATAAGCACTACACCTGGACCAACTCAATACGCCATTTCCAGGGTAACCAGTATAAAGTCTACAATTGCATTGTTTATTCCATCAGCAATTGAAAAAATTATGATTGATATGTCTAACAAAGAAGGTAAGCTAACATATTTTTGGGAAAAATTTCAACAGTATTTTCTAATAACACTTTTCTCTGTAGGCTCAAAAGTGTTTGGCGATAATTGGATACCGGTTGATCAAACGTCCATTCAGGCATATTTTGGTGTGCTGTTACTGGCTTGAGTTTATCGATCTCATGGTGAACTTTTGGAAAGTTTATGGGAAGATATATGAAAGGTAGACCCGTATTCAAAGCAACAATGAGTCTCAGAAGATTCCAAAATTTTTCTCGAACTTTACGTTTCGATAAAAGAACGGGGACAGAAGTGAAAGGCGTGCGTGAGACAAACTAGCCCCAATTAGAGATGTTTGGGATAAATGGGAAATAAACCTACAAAAGATGTTCCACCCACATGAAAAGGTTACTTTTGATGAACAATTAGTTATATATCGTAGTCGATGCCCCTTCAAGCAGTATATACCATCAAAACCCGGAAAATATGGTCGCTTTGTGATGTTCGGACCAGTTATGCGTGGTCTTTGCAAGTATATGCTGGTAAAGATCGAAATTGTAGGCCTGAGTAAAATCAAGGTCAGCGTGTTGTACTTGACCTGATAAATAGCCTAAAGGGGCGAAATATAACATGCGATAACTTTTTCACGTCACATGAATTGGGAATTGCGCTACCAAAAAGAAAGCTAACAATGGTTGGAACCAAAGTATAAATAAGGATAAGTAGAGACAGATGTGAACAAAATTGTAAGTTTTCCGTTTTTTTTAGACTGAAAGAGGTAATCTCAGATACTTTTGTCTTTTGCATGAATGGGGGAAAAGAACTTGTCTATGCACTATTGTAGTGCAACTGAGACAACGAGTTAAAAACAAAAATCGAAAGAACGTAGGATTATCCGAATGATAAAATCTTCTTGAATACCTTCACAATTATTTCGAACTATTCATAATAATGTACATTGGGTAACCTAAACCTCCATTTTGCAAGAAAAAATAAATTTCGCAATGAACAACGCACAAAGGAGATGTAAAATTTCTGTCAAATAAAATTCCCAGAATCCAGCAAGAGATTCTCCCACTTGAGCAAAACAAATGTAAACAGAAAAAGTGCTGTTCACATATCATAGGATTACACTAACAAACATTGGAATTCTGCGAAAAACATTGGGACAATTTCTGAAATTCGTGTTTTCATAAAAGAGCGGGAGCATTTTATGAGCGTAAAATCAGAAAACTCCGCCCATTCTCTCTTATTTACGAAAATAAATCATTTGCCATTCCATTTCGTTGCATGTAATCTTCGCATTCATATTGTTTGTCTTATTCGTAAAATGTTCAAAGAGTGTTTGATTTTCTTTTTTATTTTTTTCTTTTCCTTCCTTCTTTTTCGCGCCGTGTACATTTAAATGGAAAACAATCGGAACACTCTTCTGTGTCCTTTCTTTTATTTAGTTATTCTTTGGTTGGAACATTGCGCAAAAACAAAACGTGTCTGTCACAACAGATTCTGGATATAAGACGAAGGCCACAATATTTTTCAAATTTTCGGCTTGACAATATCAATAAAACGACTCTTGTGGCATACGTTCCAAAGAAAAACCGGAGGAAGATCTGTGTAGGCGAAGCTAAAAAGCCTGAAATAATAAAGTTTTATAATGTAACCAGGGCCGGCCTTCTCTATAAAGGGGCCTGGGTGCAAGAAATCATTTGGGGCCCTACATTTTTTGTTAAGTTAAAAAATTCAAACACGAACATATATTACTAATGCATGTTTATTTAATGCGTGTGTTTGTTTTTACTAATTCATTAATTACTTCAGAAAAATTACAATTTTTTGCAATTTCTTTTTCGATGCTTAATAAAGCAAGTGCATTTAAGCGTTCTGCACACATGCTTGACCGAAGATAATTCTTTATTAATTTCAATTTGCTGAAAGAGCGCTCAGAACTTGCTATAGTAACTGGCAACGTAAAGAAAAGTTTTAACACAATTAATACATTTAGAAATAACTCATTATAATTATTATTTTGTATGTATTGGCAATATGTCTTGTGCGTTATTTACATCCCTTTCATTCAAAATCAAATCCCGTAGCAAACCAATTTCCTGGATTAGGTTTTCATCTACATCTTTGTTATAAAATTTTACAAAGTTTTTGGAACATTTTTCTAATTCATGTTTTCCTAAGGTTTTTATATCAGTGATTAATTTGAAAACAGAAATAATATTTGGTATACTTTTAAATCAATCTTCTATTTGTACAATAACAGTATCAATTACAGTGTTAAAAAAATAACATCTAAATTCCTCTACCGGGTTTTCTATAACTTCATCTTCTGCTATTTCGGAATATAATCTTTTTCTTTTTCGAATTCGTTTTTCAGGAAAATGTTCTGAAATATTCAAATTACGTGCTAGCACTTTTTTGCTTCGTCTAAAAATGTGTTAAATTTTGTTCTTAAATTTTGGATTTCAGTTTTAGTTTTATTGACTAAATTAAAAGTCGAGTCAAGGACAATTGTTTTTGCTTGAAATAGTTTATTGATAGTGTTAATTTTGGACAATACTACAAACCATACTATTAAACATAAAATAAATTGCATTGCTTGTATTGAACCCAATAGACTTTTAGCTTCGGATACCGCTGTATTATCGTTACTTACATCAATAAGTTCTTCTAGGGCATTACAAGTTTGTTCAAGCTGTGTATACACTGCTTTAACCGAATCTATTTTGGCCTCCCAACGAGTGTCGCATAATGGTTTAAGAGTAATATTTAAATGCTTTTGTAAAATTTTCCATATTTTTGTAGATGCAGAAAATAAGCAATATAAACGTTGCAATATCCCGAAAATTTTTTTTACAATATATACTGCTAGAAGCGGCATCGCAAATTAATAAATTAAAAGAGTGTGATAGGCAAGGCACATAAATTGCATGAGAGTTTAGAGCAATTATTCTAGATTGTACACCTTTATATTTCCCTTTCATGTTGCTACCGTTGTCGTATATGTATGCCTGTCCTCTACAATTCAAAATATCTAAATCAAGCTCACTTAATCTTTTCAATAGAGTTTTTGATAGTCCTTCTCCAGTCATGTCAGTTACTTCAATAAACCCTACAAATGACTCATTTATAGTTAATCTTTTCTCTTCAAAATTTACATATCTAATAATGATTGAAGTTTGTTCTTTATGGGAAATATCAGGAGTACAATCCATTTGGATACTATAGTACGTGGCTGCTTTTATATCGTCTTTAATTTTGTTAATGACTTCATTTCCTAATGCAGAAATAATTTGTTCTTGTGATCTATGTGCTTAATGATGGTACAATTCTATTTTTCGAATTTTTTATTCTGTTTATATGATCCATTAGCACAGAGTCGTATTTACTTAATAATTCGATTAAACTTAAAAAATTTCCATTATTATGCGCTCCTATTATTTCATGCGTTCCTCGAAGTGGAAGATTATTACATGCTAAAAATAGAATTACATCTACAATTCTGTGAAATAGTAATTTAAGTCTTTCCATTTCCTTATTTATATTAACTTGATATGTTTTATCAATAGTCGAATATAAATTTGATCGTTTTAGTAATTCTTTCCAAGCATTAATCGAATTAAAGTGACAAATAGAACGCTCATGATCTTGAATTATAGTTGACAGCTTTCTCCAGTTATTATAGCCACCTATAAATCGTGTAGATTTTGGAAAATAGTATACAACAAAAACAAAATACCGAGTCTTGCGTTTTTGAATAAATTAACAAGCTGCGAAGCTGGATTTCACCATTTGGCATTTTTTTAAAGTAGTACGTAGTGGAAAATGATCTACCTTCAGCATTCTTAGCAAAAACTCCTTTGTGTTGTACAGGTCCGGTTTTAACACAAAACATTCTAAACTTATCAGTTATAATACTTGGCCATAAACCTGGATCACTTATATTCACTTGATCATATTTATTATTGTCATTTTCGTCGTTATTTGCTGATTCGATCATATTTGTATAACATACCGTTCTTCAACGAATTTCACAGTTTCTATATTTTCAATGCAAGACTGTGTAGTTTGTGCGGAACTTGCTTCTCCAGTTGAAGCTTGAATTGTAATTTCTGAAGTCGAAGCAATTTCATTGCCAGAATTACTTCGTAGCCAAGAAAACAGATCTACTTGTGACTTCTTGAAATTTAGCTTTTCTTCTTTTTTCTTTCCTCCTAATTTTCTTTTTTGACACCCCAGAAGGATATTTCCTTGGCATGAACATGATTAGATCTAACAATATTAAACATTTTATAGTATAAATTATCAAAATACTATATGCAATCTAACCTAATAGGTGAGGTAAATGACCGTAAATCTACTTACCTTATGTTTATAATATGTTGCACACTTGCACTACTAGACTGTGATATCAATGATCATGTGTTTACACAAATTAAAAAAGAGTAACGGCGAAATATCTCGAAGAACAGTAGACTACAACGTGAAAAAATATACTGAGACTAACAGAACGGAACGGAGAGAAATGTCAAATTTACGCAGTAAACTGAGGTGAGCGCTAGCTGCTTACAATGGACGCAGGTCTTTTAAGGCGAGTAGCGATCAGTGATGCCAGGCCGTCATTTTTTGTGCCATTTTAGCACATTTCTCCCAAGATTAACACAATTTTAAAAGCAAATTATCCCGGCATTTTTTTCCATATTTAATTATAAATGACGTAATTTTAGCACATTTTCTTTCTCATATTGTTTTTGTATCTACCCCATGAATGCGGTGAGCTTCTTGTGAAATTAACATTTTCAATTTCCATAACCTTAACGTTTGATTTCTACCTAATGCTTTGTGTTAGCTAGCGATTAAGAATAGATTTTTAGAAATGTAAAATTCAATTCTGTTGTGGACCGGCTCGAATGGAATTGGAATTTCAGCCAAACTCATTGGTTTGATTTCCCCTTCATCTCCTCCCGGCGGGAATTGTCATTTACCCGGGGGAGAGAAATTAATGAATTTATACAGGGAAATTGAGATTTTCTGGGATAATTTGCATTACATCACTTACCAACACCTTCCTCTTCCTTGCTTCTTCTGTTTTTTGGATTTTGCTACTTCCTTTATTGATATAAGAGTTCATGTGCAAGAGTACATTATTTTAGTTATTCATCATGTTGGGGCCCCGGTGCATAGCATCCGCCGCAACCCCCAGATGGCCGGCCCTGAATGTAACAAAGGGGGGGGGGGGTTGATACGTTGGATCAACTTATACGAGTGTATACTTATAAGCGCAGAACAATTAGATGGCCTCAATCTGTATTTTACAAAATGTTGGATATAACAGCATATAATGCCTTTGTCATCTGGAAAACAGTAAATCCACAATATAATTATACGAAGAAATGTAAGCGACGCATTTTCCTTGAAGAACTTGGATCATCTCTAGTGCAGGAAGAAATATCACGTCCATCGAGCATGCTGTAAGGTAGCGGGGCTAAGTGAGTTGCTTTCGACGTCAAAAGGGAGCAACAAAAAAAAAACATGAAACGAGCACGCTGCTTTTTGTGCCCAAATCTTTCTAATAGCACAAAATATTCAACGAAATGCAGCAGATGTATTCGTTTTATATGTAAGAAGCATTCACAGATAGAAATAAGTTGTAATAATTGCCAAAGTTGTGAATAAAAATACATTGGGCAAATATGACCCGTTAATACCATATACGTTTTTTTTTGTTAAGTACAGGATAAGGGTTAAGGCAGTTGATCAATTACGCATGGCACCCGTTACTCCTAGCCATATTATATACTGTAGCTAAAATAAATATCCTTGGTGTAAAAATTTTGTGGAATGATCAATAATAACTTGTAAAAAGGATGAATGTCCGCTTTGGATTAAATACTGAAAGTTTTCAAACATAAATTTAATAAGGATGTGGTGTTTGTGGGGGAGGGGGCAATTGTGTAATAAGGATACTCCAGGGAAAACTAACCATTCGTAATATGCGATCTTCTTTTGATTGACTGTGTAGATGTTATGATTATGCAGCTCTGATTTGCAGTTAATAATCGTTTGTTATTCAAGTATTCGACGTATAGTCTTGGAAATTGATATGCCTCTGGACTGCATTCGTCTCTATTCCTTTCGCTTTCTTTACAGTTTTACCATCGTTTATACGCCGACTGTACATTTTCGAGCGCAAGCCTGTAAATTTGCTCATGATTTTCCAATTCAGCTCATCTTTCTTTAGACCAGGAATTTTTTTATTGATAAGTGGTAAGTTGAATTGATTATCTTCTAGGTAATCACTGGTCTTAAATTTTTCTCTTCCAGTTCTTATATTAGAGAATCTGTATCCGTGCACATGACCTTACATTTATTACCAAATTCAGGCTGCATAAAATTGTAGTGAATGTCGTAGAGGCATATTTTTGAAATTTCCAAAACCGCAATTTCTATATAGAGTGGCTTGCTGAATAACATTTTCAGTCTCCTTAACTCCACAGCAATTAAGTTCTCATCAAATATCTTCGTACTGTGGAAGGTGGGTGCTGCAATCAATGCTTTTGCACCATGGCAGCCTTTCCACTTTACGCAAGGTTTGATCTCGCTATATTTGCGAATAATTTCCATGGTCTTACCAACGGCTGCATTATTCATATTCTTATAGTTTTCCTTTTCATAATCGCTGGTAGCCTGTTTCCGTTTGGAGGTATTTAAGACAGTTAAGCTGATTGGTTGAATTGAAGGATCCAGTGCAATTTTTTCAGGATGAGTCCATGTGATAAGCATTGTTTCAAATTTCTGTAGTGTATGATATATTTAGTTTTAGGATGTAATGTTACCAAAAGCTTTTTTAATTTTGATCCTGGTGGTGCTGTATGCTCATAGCAAAACGGTAAGTCCTTATGACTTCGAATATGTATCCAGTTGGAGAATCATCAGAAATTTGAAAAACATCAATATTGGGGGTATCAATCCAAATGCTGCGGCCCATCCATAAAGGTTGTTCACATCATAGTACATCAGGTATTTTTCTTTTCATCAGGCTTAAAATTATCAATATATTTATTATTTGCTTTACTATATCTCTCCGAGTATTGACTTATACATCCCCGAATACCTCTCCTCATGAATAGCAGTATAGCTACGTCGGTGATCAGCTCTAATTTGACCTTGTTTCTCCATGTTAGACTTGGCATGGTGTAATTATGTGCTGGATCTAAATTGTAAGTCTTCATGCACACTTCTCGAAATTTCTCAAACACGTCTGCCAATAGGAGAACATCAGTTTTCTGGTATAAATCGAAATATTCGCCAAGTGTCGGTATTGAAAATATCCGCAAGATCATTTCACCGCGGTTGTAATCACATATATCAGTGTCGATCATTTCATTGTAGAATTCTTCCTGTGTTGGTAAATATTGAAAGTCCAATTAAGTCCAATTGCTGGAAGCGACTGCTCTGTTCTTATACCTGTAAAGTTCCTATTGGTTATAGAAGCGAACTTTATTTTATATTGTGTACTGTAGTTGTTCGTTATATTTGTTTGATAAATAGCCGGTTCAAATATATTTAAATTATTGTTTATTTTGTAGTATATGTGATCCAGACATGATCTAGTCTCATTGCCTTTTCTAGTGCAGCCTAATAAATGTACTAAAAAATCTGCGTTAGTTAAAGCATCTAAGTATTCGTGGAAAATTGTTATCACCCCCCCCCCCCTTTCCAAATGTTAATATAAATGTCTCCGATAACTATTTGGTTTTCTAGTCCCTGCTTTTCCTGTAGATGTAACTCTAATGAACTTATAAAGGGTAACGGATCTGCATTGCGTGATCTGATCATTTGGATTTCTCATTGCTTTACAAGAGTCACACTTCCATTTTTGCCATATTTGCGTATATGGTTTGCGCGTCTAGAGACGAGAGAAGATGAAGAACTCCTTCGGTTGGCTCATACCAGAGGGGAGACCCACTTGCATATCTTCCCATTTTTGGTAGTGATCAGTATATGGACAGTCGGCTTTGGTTTTCACCAGACCACCTGCTTTTTGGTTGGATGGTTGGGTAGGTTGCTAGCAGTGTCTTAAATTTAGCTTTAAACTGAAGTACTAAATTCACATGAATACAGTCGTTCTTGTTCTGAGTTTTTATGTATAATTTTTAAAATGGTTTCTGCACTTTTAAAACGCTTGGTTTTAATCAGATTTAAATATTCCATTAATTTCACTAGCCTCCATCGATGTACGTTAGTTATCCACACATTACGAGGAACATAACAGTTAGAATATTTCACTCCTGTGTTTAAAGTGCATGAAATCCAAGTGTTCCTAAGCAAGTGTTTCAGGATTATACATACCGGAAATATTGTGGCCCCGTCAAATCAATTCAATCGGCATTCAAATGTAAATCATAAATAGCATCCTGAACAGTATTATTAGATGAAATATAAAAGAATAAGCGGCATCTATGGGAAATAAATACTTCGCTTGAAATAACTAATTAAGTACGAGCACAAAACAGCTTTCGGAGAATCGGATCACGTGCAATAGGAAAAGACAAGTGACATCTGTAAAGTGCGGTCATAAACAAATTCAGGTTCGGAGAATCGGCATTTCTAGAATGGAGTCTTTAGGAAGGTTCTGGCCAATTTATAGAGTATAAATACGGCGGTTGTCAGTGCCAGGAGAGAGCCTTATTTTAGACAGTGAACTAAAGTATTATAGGATTGCGCTAATTTGAAGTAACTATAGCGATAATTATACTAGAGTTGATTGGTGATTGGTTGTGAATTTTATAAAAATACAACTATAAAATTAACTTGAACTTATCTGAAATATTATCTTCTGAATAACAAACTAAGGCCATGCCCCAAAAATAAAAACAGATGGAGAGATTACATGATCGCAATGCGAGGTTACCCTCAATTAAGAAGAAACTGAGTACCGTGCTTTCGTCCTTCTCCTCAATACGGTACTACATTGTTCCTTTCACATATGGTTTCTTTTCGACCTCTATAGCTTGTCCATTACCATATGTACTACGCCTACCTAACTCTTGTTCAGAAGAATCACAATATGGACTTAAGGCAAACGGAGAAATATTTGCGGTATTTTAATCATTTGGAAGGTTTTCAAACTGAGTAGATGACGAGTACAAGAAAACAAAAACCAAAAAGCTCTCATTATGTGTCCGATAGCGTCTGCATTACTGGATTTGGAAAGCCCAAGAACGATTCAAAGATACTAAAACAGAGCCTCCGCTATGTGAAAGCTCTATGTTCCCAAGATAAAAGTGAAAAAGGAAAAAACAATGCATGCAGATGAGTAAAGAAGAAAGCGAAAAAAACTCATCATCAAATTCTTACTCCCACATCCTGGAGACCTTTGTGAATAGTTTGAATTTAAAACTAAAAATGAACAGAAAAAGTTAATTTTAACTTTCACTCGAAAATATTTTATTTCAAATTCAATACAGCAAAGAAATGGACTTAGGTAATTAAAAGCATTAATCAACACTCGAAGCTTGTCAGCACTCACAACTATATGCTGCTCTGCTCTTGACGATTATTCTCATCGGCTTTATCAAATTGAATCATGATTGCTGAATAATTTATCCACACATTTATTAAAAACACAATTAATCCTTTCTTTAATTCCAAACAATTGCATACGCTCAATTCGTACGGTCGCAAGGCCAGCTGAAGTTTAAACATTTCAACCTGGAGATATGTGGGAGTTTTCATTTACTGTTCTAAAAACAAAAAGGAGTCGAGAATGCTTACAACAGAACGCAAAGCAATCATGCCAACAAAAAAACGAAATTCACAAACAAGCGTCAAGATGACATTTTGAAACTTTTTAATTAATTAAATTACAAAAAAAAAATTCTTTTTAATTTCTTTTGTGTTTTCTTATCCAATCATAACAAATGTCAACCACACTAATACCAATGATAACAAATGTGACACTCCATTACGATGATTGCGTTAAAATTAAGTTCTTGGAATTTGGAAGCCCGGTGGCTGCATTACATTCTGTTCCAAGCGTAAAAAAATACTTACACTTCTCTGAAGCCTGTTGTCATGCTGAATATCAAAACTGCTCAAATAATCGACATTAATGTGAGAGGCTTTTGCAACAGAATCCACAAACGCAACAAGGATTGTCAAACTGATGATACTAGTGATAGTTAATATTAATTGCGGTTGGGCAACTGTTTTTTGAGCATTAATGGATTTGTAGGTATAAAAAATCTTTAAAATAATCTCTTGCAGCGTTGAAATCAGAAAAGCGAGTATTTGCCATTGGAAAATATTTTTGAAGTCGAATGCTGTTCGGGAAATCTGCCAATGGATTGCAGCCATTTTGTCTAATTCGTCACTACAATCACAGCATCTTTGCATCGAAATCTTTCGAAGTTTACTTAATTCCATGTAGATTTTTCGCATGTGCGCATTTAATTGTTGGAACTGAGCCTTTGTAACGATCATAAAAGTTGCAAAAAATATCACAACAAAGAAGCGCGTTTGGAGCACAGAGTAAACGAATATAGATGCCAAAAATTTAACCTCTGTAGATCTTTTCAGATAACGCGTAATTGAACAGCAGAGGTATGCCGCTATAATCACTAATTGTACTCTAAGAAAAATAAGAGGCTTTTTGCCATAGATTGTCCGATTTCGTGTTAGTTTCAAAATATCTCTGTGATTTGCTAACAATTTTTCGAAAACAGCAGATATATGGTTGGCTTTTGTTAGCAGAGTTATTCGTAATAGAATCGCATTACTTGTCGCAAAAATATATAATGGCAATTGCACTACGTTTATAATAACACTTTTCCCATTACTTCGTTCCGGAGAATGTAGAAAATAGATAACGGATCCGCTTAATACCAAGATAGTCACAATCGATTGAAGCTTGCATAGAAATTTCGCGGTTTTGGAACTCTGCATCACTCCATGAATAAGATTTATGCGAAATGTTATAAAGGCGAAAATTCTACTTAAATAATATATGAGAAAAAATATACCGAGGAGTATGTACTCACTACAATTCGTCATGTTTGCTACCTAGCTAAATTTCGAGTGATAAACTTAGCAAAAAACTTCCGTATTAACCCCCTCTCCCATACCCCCTTCTAGAACCGCTATAAATGTAATGACTAGATCCGCGTTAAAAGCTTTTGCATAACCTTTATTATAACCATTAAAATTCTATATATATCATAGATGAAATCATATAATAGATAGGCTTGACAAAGTAACGCTAATAACAGAGTGCTACTACTACGACAGGATAAGGGAAAGGAAGGGCTTTTTAGGACTATATTTTAATTATATATGAAATGGTAATCTAATAACTCCTTTCGTCTGCAGACAGGATTAAGTGAATTAAAGCTTTCTAGATTCTAGACTCTACACACAACCTTCATACTAAAACTTGGAGGAAGTAGGTATATAGGTATGTAATAACATCTGTTGATCGTAATGTCGAAGTAAGACAGGTTAAAGACCAAATGGGGTATCGAAAGTCTCACCTGAATTTCACTCTACCCTTTATTAGTGAATTGGAAATTTTTAGTTTGGTATTCCTACATCTATTGTACATGCACTTTCTCGTCATTTAATACAATTCTGCAATAAAATAATGGATCAACTGAAAACTGCATTGATATTGTGGTTCTAGTACCTGCATCAACTAAGTTTTTGCCAAAAAATTTCCACCTGGTAGATAGACAGAGTTCCAATTACTGCCACCGATATCGAATCGATAAATGTGGATCCTCTTCCATATTTTCGTTTACAACGCCAATATTTACTTGAGTACTCACTGACAGCTCTTTATGAAATTTATATTAAGTATAGTCTGGCATTCACCTTTAAGGAATGTTCCAGAATTACCCAAATTCACTTTGAAAATTGGTTGTTGGTTAGTTCTCCATAGAACTGTGGATTGATTTCATATCATAAAATCCCTGCATGATGCAACAACACCAACACACGTTATCGGATGCCTTTCAAATTGAGTTTGGGTAATTCTTGAACGTTCCTTAAAGGTGAATGTCAGACTATACTGAATATAAATATCGTACAGAGCTATCAGAATGACATTTCGGATTGACAGTTATCGGAAGTTCTATCTAAGTTAAGAAAACACTCTTTGGTTACTAAAGATTTCCGGTCTACTAGTCTCTTTGATTTTATATAAAGTGTAGAGCCTAAACTAGCATCCACACAGAAAAATACTATACGCCTTATTGAACAAAATAATAAGATAGTTTTGATGAAAAGTAACCTTGCCATTTTAAGCTCAATAGTTGAGTAATAGGTGCAATTGTGTATGTGCGGCTGGAGTCCGAATCTGTAGGCAGATTGATTCGAATTCATCGGACCACATATTCACATATGCAATTATTACTCAGTTGAGAGTTTTTGTATGGGGAATCGTAGTGATTTGGTTAAGATAAGTTTTGTCAAATAATTTTGTTAGGAAAGGTATAAAAGTTTTATGTCGTTTCGGAAGATAAGAAAGCTTAGTACTATCAGCACACAATTTTTCTCTACGAATAGTAGTTTAGGTCGGAGGAGCTATTAAAATAAAACTGTTGTCACTTTTACATAAGAACACATAAAATATTTTAGAATTTTAGGACTCAGTTTGGGTTCTCATGTGGTAGTGACGGAGTCTCTTTCATTTCATCACTTCTAAAATATTCGCTAGGGTTTTGGCTATGCCCAGTAAGTAGGCCTGTTATCATCCTTAGGTCGTCTTCGCTGAGCATGAGCAATATTATTATCCTCTGTTGCGAGTACGTTCCGAATTTACTCGCTAGGTTTATTCCTGGGGTATAAAATTTAATTCTGCCCTCCCAAAACCCTGACTTGTGCTTCCAAGGGGCTTTTTGTCCAAAAGCAGACTCACTGCCTATAAACTCTAGCCTGCTCCGTTTATTGCAAAGTTTTTCGCAATCGGTATATGAGATATGAGATATGAGATATGAGTATATGAGATTTATAAAAAACACAATTAATCCTTTCTCTAATTCCAAACAATTGAATACGTTCAATTCGTACGGTCGCAAGGCCAGTTGCAGTTTAAACATTTCAACCTGGAAATATGTGAGAATTTTCGTTCACTGATTTAACATAAATAAAAAACTAACCCTGAATACTTGGAACAGAACGCAACGTTATGATACCAACAAAATAATAATAAAAACAAGAAACTTGCAAACTTGCTTCAAGATGACGTTTTGTAATTTTTAGTAAATTAAGTTACGAGTAAAAACCACATATTTTTGATTTCTTTTGTGTTTTCTTATCCAATCATAACAAATGTCAACCACACTGATTCCAATGATAAAAAATGTGACACTCCATTACGATGATTGCGTTAAAATTAAGTTCGTGGAAGTTGGAAGCCCGGCTGTATTCCATTCTGTTCTAAGGTTAAAAAATACTTACACTTCTCTGAAGCCTGTTATCATGCTGAATATCGAAACTACTCAAATAATCGATATTAATGTGAGAGGCTCTCTTAACGGAATCAACAATCAGAACAAGGATTGTCAAACTGACGATACTAAGCATGGTAATTATCAACTGCGGTATGGAAACTGAACGTTCAGCATCAAAGTCTTTGTAGGTATAAAAAATCTTTAAAACAAGCTCTTGCAGTGTTGAAATCATATAGGCGAGTATTAGCCATTGGAAAATGTTTTTGAAGTCGTATGCCGTTCGGGAAATCTTCCAATGAATTGCAGCCATTTTGTCCAATTCATCACTACAATCGCATCTCTGCATTGAAATCTTTCGAAGTTTACCAATTTCATTTAATTCCAAGTAGATTTTTCGCTTGTACGCATTTAATTGCTGGAACTGAGCCTTTGTAACGATCATGAAAGTCCCAAAAAATATCAGAACAATGAAGCGCGCTTGGAACATAGATAAAATGTAAATAAATGCCAAAAATTTAACCTCTGTAGATAGTTCCTCATAACGCGCAATTGAGTAATGCAGATCTATCGCTATTAGAACTAATTGTGATATAAGAAAAATTAGAGGCTTTTTGTCATAGACTGTCGGATTTCGTGTTAATTTCAAAATATCTCTGTGATTTGCCAAACATTTTTCGAAAACAGCAAATATGTGGCTGGCTTTAGTTAGCAGAGTTATTCGTAAAAGGATCGCATTAATTGTCACAAAAAAATATAATGGATATTGAACTACGTTTATGATTAAACCTTTCCCACTATTCTCTTCCACATAATATAGAAAATATATAACAGATCCGCTTAATACCAAGATTATCACAATGGAATGAAGCTTGCATAGAAATTTGGTTGTTTTGGAACTCTGCATCACTCCATGAATAAGATTTATGCGAAATGTTATAAAGGCGAAAATTCTACTTAAATAGTATATGAGAAAAAATATACCGAGCAAGATGTACTCACTACAATTCGTCATGTTTACAAAACTAACTAAAAACTAACTAAATTTCGAGGGATAAATTTAGCAAAAAACTTCCGTATTAACCCCATCTCCCCCACCCCCTTTCAGATCCCTTAAAAATGTAATGACTAGATCCGCGTTAAAAGCTTTTGCATAACCTTTATTATAACCATGAAAATTTTCTATATATCCTAGATGAAATCTTATAATAGCTAGGTTTGACAAAGTAACGCTAATAGCAAAGTGCTACTATTTACTACAACAGTATGAAAGAAAGCAAGGTCTTTTTAGGGCTATACTTTAATTATATATGAAATTGCAATCTAAAAACTCCTTTCGGCTGCCGACTGGATTAAGTGAATGAAAGGTATCTAGGCTCTAGGCTTTACACATAATTTCATACAAAAACTAGGAGTAAGTAGGTACATCTGTTGACCGTAATGACTAAGTAAGACAGGTGACAAGATAATATATGAATGAAATGCTCTGAGTGTTGTTTGGCTATCTGATATTATGTGCCTATATTTTTGCCCCGCGCATGCTCATCATGAAAAAATAACTAACAAGCAAACGGCATATCGAATGAAAACTTAAGCCATTTGGTGACACGTACTCTGTACTCATTCCATATGCCGCTTCTTGTTAGCTATTTATTCAATGATGGTCATATACATATGTATATGACTCCGTGAACGTAGAGTTCTATTGCGTGGATGTCTGCCTGGAAAATGGTAATTGAGGCAACCAGTGCCTTAGCGAGCCAAAAATTCGGCCAATATCTTTTTTATCCACAGCCTCTAAAACTGCAGTTGGGCAAATACGCATGTCACTGGTTTCTCCTAGCCATGCACAGTACTTTAGCTAAAATGAATTTCTTTGTCCTTGGGGTAAACATTTTGTGGAAGGCTCAATAAAAATCATAAAAATCAGAAGATATTGGATATCTCTTAGAATGATGAATTTCTGCTATAGAACCTGATTGATCCTTCGATATCCTTGGAAGAACTTATGAACCTTTAAGTGCGTAGCCCAGCCTCTTACGAGCTCGATTTTTGCCTTAGGGATTAGCTTTCAGAGCTTGTTTGGAGTGATAAATATCTCTCCAGTGATTTGCAACCTGCTGCACTCCCATATGATATACTTGGAGATTTCGTCATCTAGTTCGCACAGTCGACACAGTTCGCTGTTAGCTTGGCCTACATTCTTCCTGAAAATTTCATATATAGCCACGTCCAGTGACTGGATTAGTAAGTAGGGTGATTGACTGTCTCCTAGGACCATTATAGTTTGCGCGTCTGGAAACGAGAGAGCATGAAGAACTCTTTCACTTGCCTCATACCAGGCGGTCTACGCTATAGGGAAGATCCACTTGCATGTCTCCCATTTTTGTAGTTCCTCCATAAAGTGCCTTCTTGATGGGCTAAATGTTGCGTATGGATCAGTATATGAATACTCGTCTCCGGTTTTAACTAAATCGGCTGCTTTTTCATTTGGGAAGGTTGGGTAGACTGAAGCACTAAATTCACTTCAATTGGCAAACAGTCGTTCTTTTACCAAATTTTCGCTTTATATTTATAATTTTTAAAACGCTTTCTGCACTTTTAAAATGATTGGTTTTAATCAGATTTAACTATTCCATTAATTCGGCTAACTACTATCAATAAGCTAAAAGAAAATCCTTATTCCTCCATATTCACTTTATAAGTGAGCACGATTCCTGTTTGTTTTTGTTTTAATTAAATATTCCATAAATGAAATGAGATTTTCACTACTCATAAAGATTGAGAACCGACCTAGATCACAGAAATAGTTTTTCCCTCCAGCTAGGGTTTTACAACTTCAGGCAAGATGATAGGGTAAAACTGTTCTGTATAATAGATAAGTACAGCCAACATACACCAACCAAAAAGGGATTCTTTTATGTTTCAAGAGAAAAATTTTTTCCCTTATTTTATCAACTGGATTAAAATTTTTTGTACAATGAAATGAAACCTCAATATCTTTTCCTCTCTCCAGACAACTAAAAACTATACTTTAAGCAGTTGCCTTGAAATTTATGTTTATCAATGCCCGAGGCAAGCCGTTGTCCTGTGACACTATAGTCATAAAATATGGAAACTAGGAAGGTTCATCTGTAAATTCCCTT
Source organism: Dioctria linearis (assembly GCA_963930735.1). Lineage (NCBI taxonomy): Eukaryota > Metazoa > Arthropoda > Insecta > Diptera > Asilidae > Dioctria > Dioctria linearis. The sequence continues at coordinate 192,102,356 of OZ005744.1, read as the reverse complement.
GGGTATATGAATCGTGTAAATGGTTTGCTCCTTAAGACTTGAGAATATCATAGAACCTCTTAATTTTCAGTTAGAAATTCCTTGAGCAACGAAGACTTAGTTTCTTGTTGTAAGCTTCGGTTTTGCTGAAACTACATAGGTATCCTGTTTGTGAGAAGGATCTATATAATATGCATTGTAAGTATGTATGTATGTATGTCCTGATATAATATTTTCACAACCACACATACACCAACCACTATTCCACCAAGTAAGTAATTTTCTTCGGTTGTTTTCATATTAGTGTGCTGAATTTGAAGTACCTATGGTTTCGTCCCAAAAGAGAAGAAGCCTCTGCACAGAATCTTTACACGTTACAGTTCTCTCTACTAACTCAGGATTATTCCACCGAGTGCAACAAATAAAGTTCAATTATGCAATTCTGTCCCACATATTTTGCTACTTCTATCTTCATCGGATATTTTCCGTTGCAAAATATTAAATGAAAATAAATCACTTTCATTCTAGCGGATAACTTCTTCAGCAGAATTATGTATGTCTTCTAAGTTCTAGATAAATTTGTATGCACTATGTAGTCCCGCAAATCTTTTAGTAGCAAAATTTCAGATTAAACAGAAAAATTCCCTGGAAAATATCGAATGCAATTCCCCCCAGCGCAGCGTTTTAGTTTTTATCAGCTCCTGGTAAAAGTTTTCTTCAGTCATTTTCCCTAGTGGTTATCTGGAAAAAGTTTTTTTTTCTAATCTTACAAACATTAAGCACGTGATCAACGTACTCCTATTGAACTGAACTAAACTGAATGAACGAAAGTAAGAAAATAATTTTTCAGAGCGATAGTAAATCTCTAGAGGAATAAGACCATTTCGAATCGAAAATCGAATGTAAAAATGAACTTGAAGATAACATTTGCGCGATTTGAATGAAAATAAAAAAAAAATTCTTGCAGTATTTAGTTGTTCTTTTAAAATTGAAATTCGATTAAGGTTGATTTTGTAAAATTGATTCTTTTTTTTCTCTTGCTTTACTGGATAGTTTTTACCTTCTTTTTCTATTATTAAGCCAGGCTGTAGCCTACGTAACAACCCAGGTCCACATGTTGTAATTTTATTCCAATCTAGTGCTGATGTATGACTTGTAGAGGAGCGATATACTAGATGGGCTGAAATATTTCTTACACCCTTTCAGAAATCCAAGATATTTCGATGCTTATTTGGCAATGGGGAAGATCTGATCTGTCCAACTTAACTTTCTAGAAATATTAATGCCAAGATTGTATATATATGGTGTATCGGACTTCAGTGCCCCCTCAAAAGAAACGTGAGTGATTAAATGATATTTTTTTTTTAAAAAGATGACACAGCCGCAGTTCAGTTTGCGAGGATATTATCAAGATCGTTATTGAATGATCTAATCATGCAATCTCGTTTAACGCATGTGGCAGTCCCTTGAGTTTGCAGTTAATGCAGTAAGCGCAAGCGATTACAGTATATCAACAAAACTATGGATGGATGTGACTGAAAGTAAAGGAAGCAGATCATTAAGCAGAATTCAGCAGGAAGACAGAGATTTAACAGAGCCCTAGGTCACACAGTCATTTATAGGTTGAGGTTCCGATGTATCGCCAACTAATTTAACTCGTATTAGGCAACTAAAGCCAACAAAAATTTTGTCCATAACAAAAGAGCTGAGGAGAGATCAAGTGTATCAAATTTGGTTAAAACAGCAGGATGCCAGAATTAACAAATACATTTGAAATATCTATGGCAACTATTTTGGACTAAACAAAATTATGAAAACTGGGGATCCAGCGTTCTATAAGAAAAGTCACCAAGTGACCAGATGTTAGTTTAGAGCGGAAGCGTTATTGGTGATCATTGATGAGTTGATTAGTTTCTATAGCTCTATACTTTCAATACTTCATTAGTTATATAGATAAGAAAGCTGTGCTTATTAGAGAAAAATCTGGTATGCTTACAGGGATTTCATTATGCGAACGATAACAAGGATATTATGAGATAGTAGCACCAGACTAGTTTAAATAAACTACAAGTTATCGCCGTAATTGTTTATAACTTTATAAAAAAATTGGAAATCCTTTCCCGCTATCGCTTCTATAGAAACAATTTTTGAAGTTTGGAAAACTGTGGACAAGACTTTACGACCTCTCGTAAGACTGATTTTAAGGCAAAAATGAAGGTTCAAAGCCGGGGGTCTAGCAGTTTGTATCTTTTTTGAATGTAAAGGTACTGAAATAAGGAGATCAGATAAGGAATGTTGAAAAGTACTTAATAGTGTAAAGTGAAGATATGTAATTAGGATATTATTTCGAAATTTTAGTAAAATATGGTAGTCTAAAAACATCTTAGAGAAACATTTTTTCGTAGGTATTTAATCAAATTTTTATTTCTAATTTTTACGTCCAAACGATCAAAAAGAGTTGGCTTGATCACGTGTCTGGCATGTACAGTCAAAAATACTTATGAGCATGGACAAGTATTCTTATTTTTCCATTTATTGACCCTTAGTGGCATAAGACAATGACTCTGTACGCATCTGAAAGATTTGTACATATGTATGTACATCATTTGAATATCATCGGTACCCCAGAGAAGAAAAGGGGACTTCCCACTTTTCACACAACTTTAGGCCCGACATATACATACATGAGAGATGTCTTAAACGATACATTATAATACCCTGAACATATTATTTTAACAAAGTTTATTTCAATTAAGCGTGGAAAGCTTTGGAAATCGGATGTAGCTTGAGCGACTTTCTTTGGTGAAAATATGGTCTTTTCTACACCTCGTGATAGCACGGAATTGATGCATCATTGGAAATGACTTCTAATAAGAAAAATAGTCACAACAACACACTAATGGCCATCGTAGAAAGAACTGCAAAAATATATGCGAAATGTAGTAACTGGGGTGTATGTGGCACAAGTGCATGCAAATGGCTTTTCCGGCGGCAAAAATGTGGCGAGAAATTTTTCTGAATTGAGAAAAATGTACAGCACTCGATAGTACTGGGCGAGACCGTTAATTTGATATGCAACATGCCGACGGCTTCTACCGCCACCCTAAGAGTATCAGACAAAAATGTTATTTCATGAATTTTAGCTGGTAATGAGCGCGAGGAGAACAGTGAACCCGGGTTTCCGATCGGACATAACCCTACCGAGTTAGAGCCGATCTATAGTGGGAAAAATCTAGTACGTCAGTTCTAATAAAAAAGAGGGAAATGCGAGTACGAGTATGGGAGTGTGGGTACTCAAAATTCTTCTCAGAATCTAACGAATTCGATTCTGTTCCAGATTTTCTAGAATGTACTAAATACAGCTTCTCCCTCCATGCATTCTCCCGCTTAATTGAAATAAACATTGCTAATAAAATGTAGTCAGATTATCAAAATGCAACGTTTAAGACATCTCTCATCTCTGGAGGTGTTGGGCCTAAATGGGCATTCCCCTTTGGGATATATTACATTTTTCCCTATAGATTCGAGTTGTTGTTATAAGTATATTCTTTGGAATAAGTCAACTTGCTACATCAAGGCACTTACAAAAAGACGAGCTCCCAAAAGATAAACGTAATCAAGGGAGAAAGTTGCTAAATATTACTGGTGGTGGTAAATTGAATTTAACAAAAGGAAAAGATTCCATAAATCCTGCTTTTATTGACAGACGAATAGGCGGATTATTAACACAACTCGGCAGGTCATTTATGGTTACGTTTCTTTAGTATCCAGATAACCAAAACAACCCGAGCAGGCGCCAGACATCATCTTATAAAATTGCACATTGGTGACATAATTTATTCTATAATTTGTATATTGGTTTCCGGGGTATGTGTTGGATGACTATAGTTAGGGACACGCAGCAAGGGAGTATCACTCTATTTATTTTGTTTCTTCACCTTTTTTATTATGCTAATTATTCCTTCTTATATTTGCATATTTAAATTGATTTATAGTTAGGATTGACAGGGTAGATAATAATATTGGAACTGATAGTATGGTAGGTGAAGTCATGATAGTAATCTGTAGTGCCAATAAAACATTAACAATTGGAAAAGTGGCCGGAGATGGTACCTGCCTATTCGCGTTAACATCACAAATTTTTAATATATAAATTGGATCGGACGAGTGAAGAAGGAGAAATGGACGGACATGCGTGAATCAAAATCCTTCTTTTCCAGTTATTCTTATCCAAATTATTTTATGATTTTGTTTTATTTTTGTGTTTTTTCTTGTGAGCTGCCAATCGGCAATGAAAGCTTTGGCCTCGACGACCATTAGATTGCGCATAGTGCAACGGTGTCACTGAGAGCTCGGGAAACTGGGTGCTAACCACAAAGTTATTCTCTGCTGGGTGCCTAGTCACAGTGACATACCTGGAAACGAGGCAGTAGATACCGTGGCCACGAAGTGCTCCGATTTGAATATATGTCTAACAGAGGAACCCATTGATCTGCCCCTAGAATTAGTGAAGAGGATTCTAGATGGACTGGCCTGCAAGCTGACAAATCGCAGATGGGGAGAACTGACCTCACGCGTGATTTCAAGCCGTCCTGTGAAGACTGAATTCTCTGCTGAAGAAGAACCGTAATGATGTGCGTAATCTTACCGCAGTTATTACGGGACACGACCTCTGTGGAGAGCATGGAGATCGCATGCAAGCTCCATATAATGATTTCCGCAGAAGCTGTTTGGACGAGGAAGAAGTTCAAAGCGTTAAGCACCTGCTGTGTCAATGCCCTAACCTTGGTAAGCGTAAGAAGAATACGCTTGGTAGTTAATTTTCTGCGAACTGGGCGACTTAGCAGACAAAGAGTTGGGGGCTTGATTTGACTCTTGTGACTGGTTTCATCGCACCCCTAGCTCTTAGTATATCTTTTCCAAGTAGGGTACCAATATAGTGGCATCACAATGGACCGTAGCTGGTCTAAGTGTGGCTGATCGTATACCTTCTTACGATGGCCGGCACTCTAACCTAACTTATTCTGACCTAGAGATGAGCTGCTGTTATGGTTTTACGCCCAACTTATTAGAAATAACTTGTTCCTTTTGTGTTTCGGGTTTTGGGAGGGGGGGGGGCTTTTCTGGCTGTGCCTGGCCACTAAAGCAGGATCCGTGTAACGCTGGGCCATACTCTCATATATACATACATACTTGTTTTCTAATTTTCATAATTTCCAGTCATAGTACGCATAAATTTAATGCGATATGAAATTTACTTTACTTTAAATTTTGGTTCGAATAAATTGAAAGCCATCCGGTGTGTTTTGCACCTTATCAAGGGTCTTCTTGCTGGCTGTCAGCGTCGTTTTCGACCAGATGCATTTTCCCTAAAAGATCTATCAAGTCATTTTGGAATGTAGAACCCACTGTTCCTGAAAAGACTTTGACATGATCCGAACGCCTATGCATAGCTTTGTTAGATATCATTTTAAGCTGGGGGGGGGGGGTTCCAAGTAAGCTTGCCATTCCACGTTTTTACAGGATAAAGCCAATAAATCTGACGATACAGGTTTCTATACTTCTTTCTTCGCTTACCGTTTTGATCGAGTCAAATAGTATTGTCGAAGGCGTCTTGTCTTACTTAACTTGAGCTTCTTCTTATCTTGAGAGGCTTTCTCGATAGCCTCGGCTAGACTGCTGATAGAACTCCGTGTGGATTTCCCGGATTGGTAGGCACAATGATTAGAATGAAACGGACAACAACAGCGGGTTTAACTATAGCTGGCAGAGCTTTCGATCTGAAGTATTTATGAATACGACATCTTCCAAATATAAAATTTTCGACATTTCAATCACCCTCTTGAGGTCAATTGATTAAAACAGGATCTGAGGAAGTCTATGCTATGCTAGTCTATGCTACCAAGTTCGCCACAGAAAACATAAAACTCGTTAGCTCTAAAATCCTTGCACACCAGTTACTGCGACTGAACGCAAAATAAGTGCCAATTACTCTACTGCCAGACGCCCAAAATTTGGATACATATTTGTGTTTAATCTTGCCACAATTACTTGATCAACGTTTTTTGCCATATTGCTCTAGTTATATGAGAAAAAATAGAGCAGTTACAACTTTATTACTCCAAGTTTATATACGTTTCGGATTCACATAGAACTAGACAGCATGAAGTATATATTAAATCGTTGGAGGTACAACTTTGGGGACCATTTTAAACGAAAGAGAAGGTTCGAATTAGTATGACCACACAAATAGCTCAATCTGTTAAGTGTACTACTTATTTGCCTTCGGAAAATACGAAAAGTTATTTATTTTTTTGACCAAACATTGTTATAACTTTCATTCGCACTCCATTATTTCTCCATAATTCATTCCTTTTCTTAGTCGAGAAAAAAACTTTTTAATTTTTAAAAGTGCCCGAATAATTTAACAGAAGGAGAAAACTTTCCGAAAAAGCAATTCGCAAAGGTTTCCCAAATCTTCTGTTTAGTTCCACTTACCACAAAGACGTTGTTATCATTAGTAGTGACATGGAAGTAAGACATTATGTGAATGTTAAAAGCTTCCTGAAAATAACCCTGGTAAAATTAAGACAAACCCTTGGCGGTGAGGTACAATAAAAGACCAGAAATCCAAATTTTGTTGAAAGCAGGAATCTTGCCAATTTCAAGGAAAGTATTATATTTGCCTGCATTTGAAGTAAATACAAAAGCTCCGTGCAACTGAGAGGAGGAATCATTTGCTACGACCAATTTTACTCTCAAGTTTAACGTTAGTCTGTCAGAACAGGACACTTTAAATGACATCAAAATTACATTAAAATTACTGGGATAAATCCAAGAAGGAAATGAACGGACCATAATTGGGTTTTTGATGAAACAACTTAATATCCTTTTATGCAGAAGACAACTCTTGCTAAAGGGGTTTGTGAGTTCGACTCTTTAGAAAGCTTAACTGATTTTTTCTCCTATCACCTGAGACTCGAAATAATTGCGAAATTCTATAAATGTATATCCTTTCAAAAATATCTCATTCGTTACGGTACACGATACATTTGAGTAGGGTTAAATAACTAAAAGCACAACACACAATTCACAACAAAATAAAAGGCTGATCTAACGCATAAGTATGCTCACAAATATACGTATGTTTGCGTGTGCTAATTTGTTGCTCATTATCCCTCCTGCGCCACCACAAAACTACAGTAATTTCATGGACATAAAGCGGACTTACCGACAACATCCAGATAGGATCCGTGTTTATCTGACACATGTACCATCCCTTGTCAGATTCCTTTACATCTCGTATTTTCAATATCCAGGCACGTTTCTCAGCGTGACTCCTTCGGTGATTTTTGTGATTACGTGATTTTGGATCGTTAGGATCGTGTGGGTATCCACACGAAGCCACGCGATCTGAATTAAACAGAAAAAATATTACTTATTTGAGGGGGTGGGTGTAATCAGCCAAGAAAGGATTAGGGCAATATTCCAATCGTTTTTTTTTACTGCCTCCCCAACATCTTGCCTATATACATACATCTACTCCTTAGCTGTTATATTTGGTATTGGGGTGCGAATTATTGCTTTTAGGATTATTACCATAAGGAACAAATGATGTGATGTCATGAAAAATAAATAAATTTAACCTAATATTTGGGATGCGATAATATGGAGAAAAAAACGGAAGAATATATTGGTAACAGTTATAGCCACTCACCTTTTATGTATGTAAATTGTCAACCACACATTGGAGAATTGCTTCTCGTCCCACAGGTATTGTGACAGTTTGAAGTGGTTAACGGAATTTTGGAAGGTCTGAAAAAAAAATTCAAAGGATAATCTTCTCCGTCTTTGAGTTGTTATGAATAATTTGTGTGTATTTAACTATGCTAATTTTGCTGGGCCTAAACCTATATGATAACAGAAAACGCGCTATTACTTTTTTACACTAGTCAGCGAATAAATAAATTAGTAATAAAACATGAAAAAATACTACAATTGGTGAAAGCGGCCCGTATACGGTGAACATGTTGACAAGCTTGGTGTGTCAAACATAAAAGCTTTTTCTTCACACACTGTCAAACATGTTGTACAACATCAGAATAGGAACACTTGAGGAACGGCTACAACTATTATCTTTGCTTCAATAGGGTTCATTCAAAAATGACGAATGCGTGTCAAACATCGCCCTACACTATACAATATACTGTCAAACACGTATCCCCGCCATAAAAATCAATCTAACTTAATTTTCGTGCCATACTGCGTGTGACACCGTCAAACATGCACACAAAGGCACGGTCAAATCTGCGTGACAATATTGTTGTTCTAATGAGTTTAGCAAGAGGCGTGACCGTGTATGGGCCCTCCTTAAAACCAATTCTTACGATATCCGAAATGAATGCCCGCTATCAGTGGTGTATACTGAATTCTGGCGCGGGAAAAGCGGGGCTTACAGAGTGTTATAAAATGTTTTGTAATTATTTCTTAATATTTACAGACGTAAGTCAAATTGTCTTTCCGTATTAGCTAAGCACAGTTGCAAAGCCCTCGACAATACTTCCAAAACCTTCGAGAATTCTTCCCAAGCCATGAAACAGAAATCTATATGTGTGCGTTGGGAGTCCGTTCTCTAAAGTGTTCTATATTGATACTTATGGAAAATTGCCAAATATTGACTTTATAGATGCCATAGAGCCTAAACTACTATCTATGGTATACAGGAAAATAGTCTTCTAGTAACTTACACGTCGGTTCCCTACCTTGCCGAAGGCTACACTTACTATATACCTTACTTAAAAAAACAATAAAATAGTTTTGATTAAAATGTATAGCCTTACCATTTTACGTTCAATAACTCTCAGCTGACTACGGCATAAGCAATTATTACTCAAATGAGAGTTTTTGTTTGGGGAATCGTAGTTATTTGCTTAATATTAATTTTTTTAAATAATTTTGTTAGGAAAGAGATAAAAATTTGATTACGGTTCGGAAGATAAGAAAACATGCTTAAGATTATCACATAAAAATTTTTCTGTATGCATAATAGTTTAGGACGGAGAAGCTATTCAAATCAAACTTCGTTAGTTTTACATAAGAACACTGTAAATATTTTAGAATGTTAGGAGTCCATTGGAGCTCTCGTGTGGTAGTGAGTGAGTCTGTTTCATGGCTTGTGAAGTGTTCTTGGCGATTTTGGCAGTTAGTATGCTAATATCTCTTTCTATATATGTATAATGTTACAAGTCGGCTGAGAAGGAGATCTATGTATTTTTGTAGGAACTTGTTTCAGTAGCACTAAAAGAAAATGTTTGTGTCCCTCCTGTGGGTTCCTGGTCGCATGGGGATCATGGAGAATGAAAGGGCTGACGTTTTAGCTAGGGCTGGCTCCGATTTTCCGTTCCTCGGACCGGAGCCCGCCGTAGGCGTTGCCACCTCGAATTTAGGGGCTCTAATCAAAGTGGATGTTCATAGGAAACATCAGCAGAGATGGGAGAACCTGAGTACTTGTAGGTGTACAAAACTGTTTCTTGATGGGGGCAATGGGAATATCTCCGATTATCTCGGAAGAAAACAATCTGGAACTGTGGTTGGCATGATCACCGGGCAGAGCTTAATTCACGCCCATCTAACAAGGATGGGAGTTGTTGACAGCCCTGAGTATCTGTCCTGCATGGAGGGAGAGCTTGAGACAACCGAACACTTTTTGTGTGAGTGTCCGGCCTTCGCCCGGAGCAGACTGGATACTCTAGGGTCTGACCTTCTATCTGTGGATGAGCTGAAAAACCTTTCTCACCAAGACTTGTTGCGCTTCATTAAGAAGACAGCACGGTTTTGGTGAATGAGATTCAATATAGCACAATGGGCCGCTGCGGCCTCCGTGCTTGAGTTGAGTATCTCCTGTTCCCCCTTCTTTTCGAAGAAAAAAAAAACACTAAAATGCGAAGGTGACACTGTAAGAGAGGTATACGAGCTTGGCAAAAAAGCTTTGTTGTACTCGCTGTGTCCGGAGACCACAAATCCCCTTCACCTATGAGAGCACTGCTCTTATTAGTTGTACAGATAGTGCTTCTACAATTTAGTTACGCAGTTTCAATTCAGATAGTTTAGTTAGTGAATGAAATGAGCAACGTAAGCAGTCCCTTCTATGTGCGCAAGTGTGATGCGCAAGTTATTTACGAATCGGTAGTGCAGCTACTCCTATGCAAGATTGTGTAGTATTGTCAGTGCCAGGAATAGAACGACGGTGCCCGGCTATGGCTCGATTCGCTGCCTGCCGGTGTTTTTTGCTATGCTGGAACTAGTTTGGAAAGTTGTCTATTTTTTATCTTCTGGCTTGGTTCTTTATGGCAAGTTGGCTTCATGCTTCCCTGGTATTATTATTATAAACTTGCGAAATATTCGCAAGTATTAAAATTCGGTGGCCTTAATTTGAAATAAAGTTGGGATGTCAGTTATAGTAGAATAATTATTGTGGTCGGTATAAATAACAATCAAAAATAAACAATTTATAAAGATTTGGTGTATTATTCAATTCTTTGAAGAAACTTGACCAGTTTTGGCATATGTGTCAAATCTTTGATACACGAGCTATGAGAAAGGTCGAGTGTCCTCAACAGGAAGAATATAGCACTTCTGTCTGAGGTAGACAACTTCTTATCGAATGGTACTGGGAGCTTGATGAAATGCAGCGCATCGTCGACACGTATTGATCCTCTAGTTTGGGCGAACAAGTGTCAAGTGAATAATCAAGTTAAAGCGTCATGTACGTAAAATGGGCTTAAAACCCCTTCGGTCTACCTGATGTGAGACTGGGGTTTGCGCACAAGTTCGACACTTTGATCAAATGAACTTTCAAGATCTGGATTGTGTCTCTGACAGCCCGGGGGGAGCATCCAGATAAGGTCGAACTTATTTCTCTTGAGGCCTGGTTGAATTGGTTAGACTTCCAAATCCAAACTGTCGCAATGACAGCCTGGATGAGCATTCAGATCAAATCGAACCAATGGCAAAAATTACCTAATATTAGTTTATTAAGTTAACTTTGCCAATGGTACTACTGAGGTCTGCAGCCGGAGATTTACAACACGTACGTGGGTTGCGGGCTAGCAGTTGATAGATTTGCCAAGTTGACCATATGTCGAGACAAAGGAAGCATTAACAGCTGTAATAGCAGTTCAGGTGCTTGTGAGTGAAAAGTGATCTTCGCTTCTTCGGCAGGACCCTGTTAGATCCTGGATGTATCTAAATAAAAGAAACATTATATGTATCCAGGTACAGTAACTCTGAAAAAATGCTATATACTTTTTGGACGAATAAAAGCATCATATTAAAAGGCTGAGCATCCAATGTCGGTTGTTCTTTTCCTTTTATTCAAATCGAGACCTCCATACTTCTTAGTGGTTGAACTTTAATGACAATACAGACTTGCTGAATCAAAGTTGAACAGCATAATAATTAATTTAGTTGTTTTTGCTCTGAACATTAAAATGATGGTCTACTTTCATAACCTTCTCCGAATTGAATTTACTAAAATCCTACAAATTCTTCATGACTGCCCGAGGCCGTTTCCGTCAAGCCGCCACAAAGAGATCTGGCTGTTTTTATCCGAGTATTTTTCTATTTTATTAGAAATTTTTGGTGATCTTTACTTTCTGTATAATGTTTTATGTCTTTTTATTATTTAACGATTAAATTTTAAACCTTTTTAAATTTGTTGCGCCCTGAATGAGTTTATCCTAACTTTTTGCGCAACATCACGTACAGAACTATTAATTTTTATTAATGTATTTAACTTCGTTTTATGTAGAACTTTGCTAGATCTGCCACTCGGTGTTCTATAGTTCTTGACTTTTCACTAATTCTTTGTTCCTCAAGGAAATTATTTATATAGTCCATTTAACTGTTCAAAATCCATCGACTTGTATTAACCTCTCCGGAAAAGGACATTTGTGTCTATCTATATATTCTGAATTTAGCAACGATGCTTTTTCGTTCTTAAAAAACCTACTCTAAGCACGATCTTGCATCTCTTTCCTTAACTTGACTTTATATATTGCGTTATGTCTTTCAGTTACTGTTTTTACCTATACCGATATCTTTCGACTTTTTTTAATATAGAATATTCAATGGGAGGCACGTATATAGGTTGATACAAAAAGTTCACTGTTAATAGCCAGCTTTTAAAAATAATGATCAGAGATTTTTCATGCACTTTTTACACGAATAATTGCCAATTTTCTAAAACCCTGTCTTGACTCGAACCCAAGCGACGATCTTGGTACATACAATCTATTATCCTATAAGCAGATTTCTCATTAGAAATTCTAATTCTTTTTGTTTTTTTGTTTTTATATAACTTTTGAGCGAATGCCACAACAAAAAATGATTTCTATACAGGGTGTTCCGAATTAGGATGGCCATATAACAGGAAGTGATAGATCTCGGTAAGAAACAAATACAACTTGTATGGGAGGGGGTCTATCTTCACCCCTTGGGTGCTACGAGGGCTTGAAGTTTTTTTTTCCAGTGTTGAGTAACTGCTTCAACATATTTCCCAATATCTGCTAGCAAGTTCTGGTGGGCGAACAAAGACTGACAGGGAAAAAGAAAGGTTTTTGAGCTGGAGAAAGAAGGTTGTCAAGTGAAAAAAGCGAAGTTAGGTTTTTAAGAAAGGCTATAAGAAAAAGGTAATTTAAAAAAAAAACGAAAAATAGAGTGGAGAGAGATCATCAGCCGGTGAAATGCTCAAGATTATTGTTGTTTAGGAACAAGAAAAACCCAGTATACACGAGGCTTTTTTATTGTGATAAAAAAAATAAAATAAAATAGGCTAGGATTCTGTGATCATAGTCCTCGGCGATGAATGAAAAGGAGTAAGCAGAAGTCTCACCCCTAATAAGGCAACGTAACTCTCCAGGTGGCTACTCAGTAAAAAAAAAAAACTGGGGAATGTATAGAGTTAGCCGAACGTAGTTAATGTTGACCACATTTACTCATTGTATGCCATTTTGTCAAGAAACAGATAAAACTCATCTTCATTTGCCCCGACTCCGAGTGCTGTGAAGGGTTTTGAGCCGGGTGTAAATGATTGTCATTGAAACTACTTTAAGTCCGATACTTACCTACCTCTTTATAAAGTATCTTAGCAGTTTAGAACCTAAAGCTTTTATCCCAACAGTTTTGCAATAATCTTTTCTCGAAATTACTGTTAGTATGCGAGGACGACGCTTACAAGCGCAAAATTCGTAAAATGTAATGGAACTTCTTTACTAGTACTGTTGTTCCTGCTGCTGCTCAAAAACGTTGTTTCTTTTTCGTAGCATGTAGCACGTTGTGCTTTCCATTTTTAAGCGGCCATCACTCATTCATTCATTTTCAAAGAGCCTTTTAGAGCTCTTTTCTTATGCCTTAGAAGCAATTTAAGTAAAATAGCAAATAGTTAGCATTTTCTTGAAAATTTTAAGGAACACGAACAAGAAATCGATAAATTTAATAAGATGAAGTTCCTAGCTTTGTGCTGAGGTACTGCTATTGCTAGACTGCAGGGCATTTTCTCCATTCTAGCCAGAGAGGTTGTAACTATTTTATAACTTTTGTCTTTTAGAATGGGTTTCCTTATTTTCTTCATTTTTGTCCTTATCCCCATCCCCTGTATTTTTTATACTTCGAAAAGTGTTTATCATCCATTGACTGTTCCACGTCCGATGCTTTCACTTCCACTGAAATGAGTTTCTTTGCACGTTTGCTATGGAACTGTCGAGTATTTCATAGCCAATTTTTGGTACACGAGTGTTCCAGATGGTATTTTCCAATAAAGGAAAATGACCTTTCTTCAATTTGTTCCCTCTCTCACCCGTGACCTTACACTGCTATACTTACAATTTGCTTTGTACATATCTTTTACATACATACAAATATGTAATGTTGGTATATACCTACATATATAAATGTACCTTGTCTGAACGGAATGCAAAGTGAATTTTATCACAGACTGATTCTTTGTCATGTAGAATTTTATAAAAACGAAAAATAAAAAAAACTCGAAATATGTGGACAAGATACTTGTGTCGTTTGCCGAAATTTACTATACCTTTTTCTGGTATTGAATTTATTGAACTGTCCTCTCTGATGTCTTCCAGAAGTTCCTCTTGGTTATCCATCTCTGAAAAAATTAAAAAGAAAAACCATAAGCACACATGAGAAAAAACTATATTAGAGAGAAAAATTTTGAATTTAAGGGCATTGCATAAAATTTTCAGAAGAATGGTTTTTCCCGGTTTATCCTATGAAGCTGTACAGTCCGTTATTTGATCGGTAAGCTCAGGTGTGTAGTATAGTTTCGAATAGACAACTAAAGATTCACTTGACTCAACGGAATGAAATTTATCAAACTAAAGCTTATAAAGGGTTTTATAATAGAATAGAATTGTTTACAAGAATATAAATGTCATTTTTTTAGTACGAAAAAAAGGCGAAAATAAAAATAAATCAGTTATTACAAGCAACTAATAATATAAATAAGATTAAAACTAAAAAAAAGTAAAAATTAAATTCGAAAAATTATACTAGTTAAGAGCGGAAACAACATGAGCGAATAATACCTAAAACATAAGATAACAATTAAAATAAATAAATAGAAAAAATAAAAGAAATTTGAGATACGAATATATAACAACTAAGAACGAGAAAACACAAAGCCAAGACCACCTAAAACAAAACCAAATACCTATCCTAAAATAGTACTACAGTGCGCTATCTGCTCCATAAACCCACGAGTCGAGCTCGTACTCTGAATATCGCATAGAAAGTTTTTCCAAATTCGAACAGCGTGGCCAAAGTAAGAGTTTTCCATTACTGAATAATGAAAAATTGCGGGGCCTTGTGGGGCCCTAAAACTCTAATTTATTAAAAAAAAATAGCTAGGTTTCCTAGAATATATGAGCTCATGTAGAGATACCAGAAGCCTACGAAAACGGTACAGCTTTAAGGAGCAACCAAGTAGATGATTACGATGTTGCGAAACACTATTAAATCTCCTAAGACAGAAGACAACAATTGTGCTGTCGTTGAAGCCAAATTTAGTTTGGTAGAATAGGAGGAACAAGAGTAATGGAAAAGAAGACAGTCTTATGAAAAGTTTGGCAGAATCAAAGATTTAACCAGCATCGACCGCATGTTCGTAGACAAAGTTCCCGAAGACAACCACAGCCGACGAAGTCCACCATAAATCCTACCTGTCATATAGTTAACATGGTCACGACATCGCATTCTAGAATTGAAGAGGATCCGAAGAATTTTTACACGATTCGAAAATTGCAGCACCATGTTGTTTAAAACTACAGGGGGAAGGTCAGATACATCAACTGCTCTGCGATAGAAAGCCATCCACTGCGACTTTCCGCCATTAAGCAATAAAACATTATTATCAGCCCAGCGGGCAATATTGGGCAAGTTGGAATTCAGGCTACCGATACAATCATCCACAAGTTCAGTTGGTCGACTGAGATACACCTAAATATAATCGGCATACAAATGAACAATATTAGGAAGGAAATTTATATATAGGCTGAAAAGCAATTGGTCAAGAATAGAGCCTTGAGGGACACAAAATTTAAAGGCAAACCACCGAAAACACGATCATTCACCTAGCCCGCAAGAATCTATTAGAGAGAAAGCTTGGAAGTCTGAGGCTAAATTTCTAAGCAAATCGGAGTGATTGATCATGTCGAATGCTTTGGAGAAATCAAGTCGTTCAAAAACACATAGACGGTCCCTGTGGAGCGAGCCGCGAATATCACTCGTGAAATTCAGAAGTGCTTCCTCACAACTACGAGATTTACGAAAACCGGACTGAAAAGGAATTAATAAATTAAGGATTTCTAAGTGATCAGATAGTTGCTGTATGAT